>JAODUP010000997.1:102500-262500 GCA_025642065.1 Paralvinella palmiformis | reverse complement strand
CATGTTTACTTCTGTAGAAGGTAATATTGTGACATATATAGACCCATCCACCAACTGCTCGAGTAAATTCCAGAAGATGCCCCACTCATCCTGAACCCTCCCAATGGCCAAAGGGTGACTGTGAAGAACTTGTGATCCATTTCCACTGAATGTAAACATGTGGCATCCTCCCATCTATCCACATCAGCAGATGTCCATTAAAGGTGCAATCCTTTGGCACAAACACTGGTAACTTCAGATAATATCATTGTTGACATAGAGCAGATCCTTGAACAAATTCGCTGAGAATCATTTAGGGATGCCTCTGAACTCAATGGTAATGTCAAACAACATGTACACTGTCACTGTCCTGATAAGGACATTTTCTATAATCTTCTACGGATAAGATGATTTGTTAGATGATGTTCAGTCTGGGTACCACTAAGAGTGAGATGAAACAACCTTTAGATATGCCCACACTGAGATTCGAAACAGGTGGGAGTGATCTGTGGTCCAACACGCTGCCTCTATCACACAGAGTGACCTCAAAGGCAATGAAGTGAAGTCAAAGATGAAACACCCTTTAGATATGCCCACGCCAAGATTCAAACTCAGGTGGTAGTGATCTGTGGTCCAACGCGCTACCAACTAGACCATGGAGGCGTTTCATTAAGAGTGAGACAAATTAAAGAATTTACTTGAGGAGAAGGGGTAAAGCCTATATATATCATTGTATTACCTTCTACAAAAGGAAATATGAATTCCATGTTCACAAAACACATCTCCAGACAATACAGTAGAAGGCAAGCTGACCAACCTAGATCACCAAAGGTGAACATCCCACAGTTTCGTTGGAAAGTGAAGGCAGATATTCCATCACCCTATGATGACATTGCTCCGACCACACCTCAGTCACAATGATCTCATTAGCCACGACAACAAAGTAGAAAAAAAGGCATGCAGCATTGGCAGTTATATCAGCCACAAAAAAGTAACATGTTAATACACTGCCAAGTGACCATATTTAGTAGTTAATGGGTGATGTAATTCATCACCAGATGTTATGAAAGAAATGAGAATGAAAATAAACCCACAGAATACGATAACCTTCTCCTAGACAAACCTATATATACACATATACCTAATTGTATATGTATGCATACCTAAGCCTATATATAAATAAAACACACACCTAATCCTATGTAAACCATTACCAAAGCTATATATATATATATATATATATATATATATATATATATATATAAATATATATATATATATATATATATATATATATATATATACAACACACTAAACCTATATATACACATATCTAAGCCTGTACATCACTAATCCCACATATAATCCCTATATATATCCATACACACAACTAAGCCTATATATACACATATCTAAGCCTGTACATCACTAATCTCACATATAATCCCTATATATATCCATACACACAACTAAGCCTATATATACACATATCTAAGCCTGTACATCACTAATCTCACATATAATCCCTATATATATCCATACACACAACTAAGCCTATATATACACATATCTAAGCCTGTACATCACTAATTTAATTGCACACATCTATACATCTGTAAGTCTACAGACACACACATTTTAACTAAATAAACATGATATCTAATGTAATACCTCAGGATGCAGTAAATTGGACTACAATGATTATATGTTAATATTATGATTATTGCATTTTGAAGGTGGGCATAATACCAATCTCACTCTCTCTCTCTCTCTCTCTCTCTATATATATATATATATATATATATATATATATATATATATAAAACAAGGAAAATATATGTTGAGGTAGCAGGATATGTTACTTAAATAATGGTTTATGTCATAAGGGTTCATAAACACACACACACACACACACACACATATATATATATAAAACCCTAATTGACTGTATATACTCGCATATAGGTCGCACTTGTTATACTCTGAAACCGATGCTAAAATCAAGTGCAACTTATACCATCCATTAAGCCAAGTTAAAAATCTTCACTTTTCCCTGAAATAGCAAAGAAACTTCACCGAACATCATGCTTGCGAACCAGAAAGTGAACCATGGGAACAGTGAAAAGTATTTAAAAGACGAGATTGCATTGTGAAACGATGATAAAATTATTGAATTCAATATTTTTATTTAAACTGAACTTTTTTGTTTTCAATAATCCTATGGTATTACCAAAACGAATGAGATACAATACTCTTGTGTATGAGTTGTTGTGTTACTGATGCTGCCTTCAAATGTGCTAGAGTCCAACAACATTTATCCATAATTACAAAGATCTGATAATTCTACCTATAATTACTGATTATCATTATAAAGCTATGATTCAGTATCGTAAAAAAATTTACTGCTACTTTCACTCCACGACTGCATGAGTTTAGATCAAAATGATGATTGATGGCTGTTTGCATACAGTAGTGACTGATTATCTGATATAGATCAAGTCTCAGTCTAGAGGGCTGGTAACAAACTGAAATTTCTTCTCACGATTACTATATTTCTTGACACTGAAATAGCCCCAGCCATTAAGCCGACCCTCAAAAATAAGGGTAATAATATTGGCTTAAAGTATTGGTTTAATTTATGGGGAAATACAATAATATTGTTTTTCAACATTAATAACAAATATATGAACAATAAAAAAATGTATTAGGGGTTTTAACTGTTGTCTTTAAAGCCAAACTTAATCGTGATAACTATCATTATTATTTAATCTGATGGTCTAATTAGTGACGTGATCACAAAGACATGTTACTATCGAAATATGTGAGTGTGTGTAATTGAATGGAACAGTAAATGAGGCCACACAAAAAAATGACCATAGAAGCCACATCAAAGGAAAATGATTACAGCAAAAATACTCTGTTAATTACTTCCAAAGCTAGAAAATGGGAACTACTAATAAACTACTCCAAACAGCATCATGAACACACCTCATAACGCATTGAATCAATCCCACTATCATTACAAAATCATTCAAGAAATGCACTATCAGCAATGATTTAGATGGCATGGAAGATGATGTATTGTGAGCTAAACATATGTGTCTTATATGTGGGTTTGACTCTACAGGGGCTTATTGGTACTAGAAACAGGTCCATCTTATATGCGGGTGCCACTTATATGCGAATATATACAGTATTTATTTATGTATCTCTTTATACAAAGAGGCACACAACTCGCTTAATATGTTAAAAATTAAATAACTTATTAATATTATATTTCTTTCTTTCAGTGATATTTAATAAATATTTTGGAGATATACCATGCAGAAGTACATGACTAATGAAAGAACAAAGATTGTTCAATTTTATTTTGAAAACAGCCATTCCATTTTGCTCACATAAAGAGGATATATTGCGGTGATAATCGTCAGAAACAGAACTCAAGACCAACATTCAGTGTTTTCAAGACCAAGGGTTTGTTTCCGACTTGCCACAGTTTGGACAATCTGCATGAAATCAAGAAAGTATTGATTGTGATCCTAAAGAAGCGGGAACATCAACTCAAATACTTTCTAGGCATTTGGATGTTTCCCATATATCACTACAGCACATTTTGAAGGAGTTACACCTCTTCCTGTACAAGATTCAGCTGATGCAATAATTTCACAGACTAATTATGTCCTATGAAGCACATTTTCACATAAATAGTTTCATCAATTGGCAGAACTGTAGAATTTGGGGTTCTGTAAATCCAAGAGTTATACCGCAACATCAGCTTCATCCCCTTAAATACACAGTCTGGGGCGGAATCACATCAGAACAAATAACTGACCCTAATATTTTGAAGATTATGAAGGTAATGTCCACAGATAGGTCACAGAGATAACATATGGCTTCAGCAGTGTATACTACAAGAGCAACAACAGAACTTCATCATCAAATATTCAATGAGACACTAATTTCACATGGAATGGAAATTCGTTCACCATATTTAGCAGCTCCCAATTTTTTCCTTTGGTGTCATTTAAAGGAACAAGTCTACGTAAACAAACTTTGTACACTCCAGGAACTGAAGAATATTATTTGACAAGGAATTAGAGCATTGGAGTAACAAACATTACGAGCTACCATGGAACAGGTCTACACTATAAACAATGACAACCTCTGAACTTGTGATGAAGAATAAGTAATTGAAAAGCTTTTAGTTTAGCCATAGCATTGATCACTCTTGATTGTATATATTTATGTTTTATGTGTATACACTAAATTGAAATTACTAAGAGAATTATCAACAAAATTCTGTGTTGTTTTGCATTTTGTAGGTATCATTGTCTTACTTTTTATGAACCATGTTTGAAGTGAAGCCAGAAAGAAAATTGAACACCTCTCATTGGTACATAATATATAAAAAACACCTTCAAAATTAACTTGTGATAGAGATCTCAGTAGTACAGCTGTGTAGTGTAATACCACATTTTAAACTTCTCAAATACTTGTTGCACTCCACAGGCAAAATACAAGAATAACTTGCACAACCACTGAATTTTGCTGGATAAAATTCAATGTTGCCAGTTACTGAATTAATATGCCACCATTCTCAATGATATAATGTTAGTCATCAGGGTTTATATAACATGTTTCCCTCAACTAAGGAAATATTATTTTCCAGAACATTTCCAGCACAAGATTACCATTTTCCAGGACAAAGTACACAATATTTAAAGGTAATAAATTAAGATATGTGCAAAAAAGCATATCATATTTATTCAATGTATGATCGATTATTAACAGGTTTATGGTACATCCTCCTCCTCCTCAGTCTTTCTAGCTGTCTGATTCATTCACTTTTATATAAATTTTAATTACTATGGGATATTAAGACTATGTACTGGTACTCTTTTTCTTCTACAATCGAAGTTTTCTTCTACAGGCATAATATTTATTCACAGGCTTTTTTGTTCTAAGTGGATTTTTCACAGCCAATACTTTATCGAGGACATTTCCCGATTTTGCAAAATTCAAGGACATTTCCAGGACCTGGAAAATGAATTTGTTATTTTCCAGGATGTGTGAGAACCCTGTATAAATAACTACTGTATGGATGCTCCATGTATCACATTTCAAACTTGATATAATATTCTGAAATCATGGCGGGATGATAATGATTGGTGCTTTATGCCGTATTATAGGCACTTTTTGGCGCATGGTAGGCTAAATGGGCTGAGGGACCTCCAAAGGTAATAAAGCAGTGAAAGATGAAACAACCCTCAGATATGCCTAAGCTGAGAGAAATCATGGGATGAACAACAAATATTTTCATATATATATATATATATATATATAGAGAGAGAGAGAGAGAGAGAGAAGACTATATAATTATATACAAATCTATCTAATATATATATATATATATATATATATATACTAATACAGAGATATATTAAATAATTAATTGGTATTGTAGAAGTTTTGTATCTTGAATTTCCATCGAGCCTCGTTTTTGTACCATGTGGCTGGGAATAAAAATACTTAAGTATTCTTCGTATATTATCAACTGTCATCTTGAAGTTGAATACAAAGACACTGTACTTTAGTATATCTGAAGATGACAAGAACAACAGGTATCAACTAATCTACTAGTTCAACCAGATAACTACTTAAATTAAGATCTAATATAGGAAACAGGCTTAATTGTCCGATGGGGCAGCAGAAATAGTAGTTAAAACTGTTCTTCATTCACCAGTACAGATATGGCAAAAAACATGGATTGTTATCGCTTTTAATGAAGAGAACCAAGCAAGAACTACCAAGTGATATCATATACTGATATAGGTGACGGTCGTCCTAAGCAACAATTAGTGAGCTCCGGTGGCCTAGAGGTTAAGCAGTCGGCACTTGGTGCCAACGGTCGCAGGTTCGAACCTCGTAAGAGGTCGAAACTTTTCCAGGGATTAATTTCTCCAATCACTACATCGTGGGTGGCTGACCACGTTAAATGGCGCTGCCGTCTCCGCTGAATTATTTAAAATAAAGGGGGACGTTAAAAACCCCATGAGGACGTAAAACACTCTGGCAGTGACCACCCTCATGGCATTTCGGCTCCATCTTTCCATACTGCTCCCCTGTGAGTGGTGGGGGAGGAGTTTCTCAACCACTCCAACATAGAGGCTGTGCTGATTAAGCGACAGCCTGGGGATTCTCCCCGAACAACAAAACCTAAGCAACAATTTTAGCGATACTTCTTCGGCTACCGGAGAAGTAATACTACCCAATAAAAGAATAAACGTTAATTAAATAAAATACACCACAGTGACATTACCTCAAACACAGCATTAACGACATATCATCGTATTGTTTTCCTCTCAACAATTCACCTCCGTCCCCTTGGAGACATGATTGATCACGTGCTCATTCCCGCTAAAACATAATGCGCTGTTAATATCTGGCCATCTATCTATAAATCAAACGAAACAGATCTATCTGCTGTATATTTATTATTTATACAACAACTAATTTTTTTAAATAAATTTATCTTATATTCATCCAAGTTATTACCCGTTTCCTAGTAGAAGAAAAAACTGTATGTTTTATGAAAATGCCTCAGTTTTGATTCGAGAATATCCTTTATCTATGGTCATATACGGGTTCACGGTTCCAACATGTATGGTCATTGGCACAAGTTGAAGACCAGTTTCAGAACGAGGTTGACCCAATTGTGAATAAACAAACCTTTTTTAAGTGTTTATTATGAGAATAGCCTATTATAGTTCATTTTTATTTGATAAATGTTAAGTATGACCATGTCCTAGGACTATGAAAAACTGATAATTTTTATAGGTTGTAGATATAGATCTAGCCGATAAAAATGCATTAGGATTAGCGGTTCCAATATATATTTAAATATTACTAAAAGTGCAATATCATTACAGTTTCTAACTAATAATCATTATGATCATAATAATGTGATATATTTCCTCTTTTACAGAAAGTTATGCCGAAGAAACGGGCGATTGGTTTAATCCGTGGAAAAGGCCGTAGCACGCGTAGTCGTGGACAGGGTAGTTATATATCTGGTGGCAGATATAGTTTAGTAATGATGATGTGGCTAATTTAGGCAGAGAGTCGTTTTATGCTGTGGTCGCCCCTAGCTTTGAAGCAGTTCTTGCAACTGAGAAACATTTGACATGAAAAATTAATTTCCAGGTAGATAAAATAAATTTTTTATAGTATTTCAGTGCAACTTTTTCTGTTTAATTGTTTACTTACGTTAGTGATTTGTAGATAGATTTGAAAGAAATTGGATTAATTCAACTAATAATCAGACATGAAATTGCAACCAGTTGTTATATTTATATCAGTAAATCCATATTAAATGTTCAAGTAATGTTTACTTCATATTTCTGTTCATAAAAATTAATATTAATATGATCTATGAAACATTTTCAGCACAACACAAAGAAAATAGCTGGTAAGATTTGACTAGAACAGAAATAGTGTCAATCAGTTTTACTTTTAATATACACTGTATATTGCTTTGGTGTAATAATTTTAGTGGTTGGTGACATCTCACCGTGTAACTGCAAGTTCTCTCTACATGCAGCTTTGAGGTCGTTTTTCAATTTCCGAATGACACCGAGTAAAATAAAGATGAGGAATTTAGTTCCAACAGAAAAAACAGCTGTCATCTTTCCATGTTCAGTCTGGCTAGGTCATTCATAATCACACTCTTGTGAGCAATGACTAATACGTTCTTGTCTCTCATCTTGGACCTTTCTTCTTTTAAGAAGACGTTGTTCTCTATCTCGATGACTTTGACATTTGTTAACTTCATGTCCTAAATTAATTTCTGGATATGGATGGATGTGTGAAGGTTTGCTGTCGATGAAATGTAGAGAGCAGACACGGTGGGACTTGGATGGTTCTTTGAACTTGTAGGAATGTAGTTCATCCCCTCTGTTCAAGTTCCGTAGCCACTTCTCCCTTCTTTCACGATCACTTTTGTTTGCTTGGGAATGGGAACAACCTGTATCATGTGAAAACAAAATATGAATTGTATACATTTTTGATAATCAGATACATGTACTAGTGATGCCAGAAATTAATTTGGCCATACATATGTTATAAGTTGGTGATGTTAGTGATAATCAGCTGGATAATCATGCAAGTATAAACTTGCACCATATATGTCGGCATGATTAATTATGCATATAATATGTGGAACCCTGGTATAAGGGAATGCTCATTCATTTTGTATTAATTTGTTTTAAATATTAAGTTTTAAATTATTTTCAATTTTTGGTAGTAAATTTTAGTTTATTTGTATGAAAATAAAACATGCAAGCATATATCACTGTTTTCTCAATTTGGGTTGAGGTTATGTAAGCATGTGTCATTTATTATAATATAGTTGAACAGATAACACAGATGTTCAATGAAGATAGAGATGATGATGAATTTTAGGGCTTTGAATAAATTTGCTGATCTTAGTGCGTCTTAGTTCAACTCTAGGGGGTTTCTTTGTCCAAAAACCTTGTGCATCTTACACATGCGTGTGGCCTATAATCAAGTATATATGGTAATCTACACATTGTTTGCTGTAATAATTTCCCTTTAATATGGATCTATGGTCATTCTTTGCATGGCCTCATTTACCATAACGTTCAGTTATACACACTCACATATCTCGATAGTAATGACAAGACTTTATGGTCATCTGACTAATTAGAGCATCAGATTAAATAACCATAACTGTTATCACGATTAAGTTAGTTAGGATTTGAAAGACAACAGAGTAAACACACCTAATACATTTGTTTATTGTTCATATATTCATTATTAATGTTGAAAAATAATATTATTTTATTTCCCCCTAAATTATACCAAATATTACTTTCCCTTTTAGTATGACCCACATGTTTAGTATGAGTTCAGCTCTGATCTTGTTGTCAAGGCATCCATTAAAAAACTTTAATTAGTAGGGCTTCACCATTGTGTGAGGTATAATGGATTGTATTTTGGGGGGCAGTGGTTAACTATTTACACATTCATAGACATTAAGGACTGCCCGCGGCAGATGACAGCCACTGTCAGACAAGTGATGTTTTCGATGTCATGTCCGACTGGGCAGGTCCGTTTGTCTGGCACAAAATCATCCCAGTCAACCACAACTTACAAAGCACCAAGCTTGTCAACATGGTAGTACACAATTGGCTTAAATAATTTGCTGTACATTTTGAAGAGAATTAAATCTGACTGGCACTCCCACAATAATATACACAATATAACTGATGGATTGTGCCTACTGATGTCAGAATTAACATATTGTAGGGAACTGGGTAATATATTTGCATGTCTCGTACACTTAAAATTGGGGCAAGTGAATTTTTGGGTTGGAGAAGTGAAACCATACCCCACCTGCCCTACAAGGCAGGTGACTTCAAAAGTTAATATCTATGCCTGGTAAATAGTGTAAATCACCTGATTGTATGATCACCTGATTGTATGATGTGATTGTAATAAATTATGTAGGTAATGGAATAAAGAGAATGCCAAATGTTTCACTGCTAATTGACTTGGCTGATAAGGTGACATGAGGGATTAAGCTGGGAGTCATTTTGAGTTAATGTTGCACTGATATTGTTTACACTAATCTCAGTTTGCAATAATTTCAGTTATCTCTATAAAGACCGGTGTAATCACATGTAGATATATTTGTTTATCTAATTGTGATTATAAAAAGTCTTAAGTAAGACTATATCATCTGTTTTGTGCTGCTTCACTAAAATGAGCACTTATCAGAAATCGTCTAGGATTGGAAAAAGCTTGCAAGCTGGTATTCATATACAAAATGATCTTTGTCTGGTATAATAAAGTGATTAATTTTATGTATGTGTTATAATGTATATAGTGTAGAGCTTGAATAAATGTATCCTATTATATATCACAACTATTTAATATTTTATAATTGCACAATACTGTTGTAGTATTTTGTACTATATAAAACAATGGTTAACTGCTTCACTTCGTTTATTCCAAACTTCAGATTTACATATTCTTGCCAGAACCAGTTTGTGGATGGGACACGTCCATCACATTGAATGTCGTACAAAGCAAGGGTGTGTCCATTAACAGTAATAACAGTAGCATATTACCACATCCCCCTCGTTGTAACAGACAAAGAAAACATGGGGTGTGGGGTAGTTCTTCAATATTTGATGTTACATGTGTGATGAAACCTGTCATCAGATCGCGTAGATGGCTCCGGTTCCTTCTCATATTGGTACCGTTGGGTGTTTTCACAATGTAACTTCTTGGCTCCTCACATTTCTTGGTTATTGTTCCTTGACACCATGTCTTAGTGTTCTTGTCTAATATTCTAACTGCTTGACCTTTGTATAGAGGTGGGAGTTCTTGTTGACACATTTTGTCGTATTCCTCTTTCATTCTCTCCCTTTTCTGCTGTAGATATTTACGTTGTTCTTCCTGCCCAAGATCTCCATGGTTGGGTAACAACGTTGAAATTGGTTTCCCCAGTAGTAACTCTGCTGGTGATGGTAGTTTGTTGTCGATTGGTGTTGCCCGGAGGTTCAGTAGTGTCACCTGCCAGTCCTCGCCACTTCTGATGGTTTTCTTAAGTGCACTCTTTATGTGTTTCACGTGCCGTTCGATGAACCCATTGCTGCAAGCGTAATTTAGTGAACTTGTCACATGCTTAATGTTCCAGTCATTGGTGAATCTCTTAAAAGACTCTCCACTATATTGTGGACCGTTATCAGACATTATTTCGTCTGGTCTACCAAACATTGCACAGTATATCTGTATTATACCTGTAATGGTCTTACTGCTGGCTGTTGGTGATAACTCTTCAACCAATGGGTATCTGCTGTACCGGTCCACTGTCAGCACAAACTTCCGATTCCCAATGTCGAAAAGGTCTGTTATAAACTGCCATGGCCTAGAAGGTATATCATGTGGCATCAATGATTCTCTTTTATTGAGTTCCTGGAACTCTTGGCATATAGAAAACAACTTGCAAGTCTCTTCTATGTCCTTGTTGATGCCAATCCAATAAACACTTTCGCGTGCTAGTGCTCTCGTTTTACCAATGCCTTGATGTCCCTTGTGGAGCTGTTGGCGTATATCTGCTTGTAGTGATTTGGGAATCAATATTTGTCTTCCTTTGAATATAACTCCAGACTCTACTTCTAGCTCATCGCGAAATGACCAGTACTGCCTTAGTACTGTGGTTAAGTCCTTCATGTTATTTGGCCATCCTTCATGAATTATTTCTTTCAACTCATTCATTACACTGTCTTCTGTAGTTTTGTTACGGAGTTCATCCTGTTTGTTTGCCGAAAAATTAATAATAGCAGTGGTGAATTCGTCAACAGTCTTGTGACCTTGGTTGTGTGACCCGTGACCTTGATAGTGTGATCTTTTCTTCTGATATAGCTTCCTTTGAAACTGTTTTTTCAGATGGACTTCTCTTTGTAGGTGGATGAGCTTTTCGACAACATTTTGCCCAATGCCCTCTTTTTCCGCACAATCGACACTCATCATTATACGCAGGGCACTTCTGTGGCTTGTGGTTTCTCCCTACAATTCTGGCACTTTATCTCCTTCCGAAAAAATTTATATGTTCTACGCCTTCCTCCATCTGTTGTAACTGATCACGATCAGCCATCATAGCTTCGAACTTGCCGCCTTCTTTGAGAATCTGAGCTATTGTATATATAGGACACTGAATGGCCTAAATTGTGCCGATGTGTCATTAAACAACATTCATCCATCCTGAGCTATTGTATAGCCCCTTTCTTAACCGATCAAGTCTCTCCTAAACTCTTCATGTGGCGTACTCGCGATAATTAGTTCTAATATAATATCAGAGTTTGAATAATTGAAGTTTGTTATATTACTATATCTATGTATATGGATTGTAACTGTTCTTTGTTTTATACACTAATGTGCTTTGAGAGAGAAATGATTAATTGCTGTTCAGACTTTGGTACGTTTAAAATGTTGTAATGGTTTGGAAATATTTAAAAGTGAAACTGAAAACTCATGAGTCCCAGGCCAGATTCGAATGTCATTGGCTTAGCTTTGTTGTTCGGATTTGGCGAGGGACCTGAATATTTCTCATTGGCTGTTTCATAATCCATATAACCTCTGACCCAGCTTAGAGCTGGCAACCCTTTTCAAAATTTAAATCAGTTTTTGTTTGGATCTCGGTGAATGTAGTCGAAAAGTGAATTGTTGTAAAAGTTACTTGTGGTGTTATTAAAAATGGAAATGTGTATTTCAGAAATGGATCATTGGTATTCATTAATATTGGATCGTGAATAAACGAATCATGATTTATCAAATCTCAATCGCTGATGTGTGGGTTAGACGGAAGCATGAACTTTAAATGGAGCCCCGGTATATAAAATAACGATACAGGAAAGCAGACGCTCAGGGCTCATGAAGAGCCCACCCAAAACCCTGATAAATTGGTGGAGAATCCGGGTAGACTTCGTTTCTATTCGAAGCAGAAGACTTCTCTAGCCGCCATCAGCTGATCGGAATCCGAGATGCCATAAAACTGTCAAAACATCGAAAGTTAGCCGCAAAACTTGAAAATGTGCTTCGCTTCAAGTGACGTTTGTGTTGTGGTCAAGTGGATTTCTGCCTCGTTCGTAAGTGGTTCAGGGTGCTAACGAACGGACTGTCAAGGGACAGAGAGATGACGGCGCTGTTTTACGTTGTGGGTCGTGAAAGACTGAAATGAGCACGTACGTCTAATGTTGTGAGACGATAATTTTTTAATCCCGAAACTGTCCGGAGCGGTACCCGCTGGGATTATATCAACCTATATCATATCACAGCGTCTACGTCACCGCTATCTCGACCAATCAACATGCGTGGTTTACCAACCTCGTGAATATTCATCGCCGCCATGGCGCGCAGAATTACTAGGACCGCGTCCTCTGCGCGAGTCCAAGAAATTCCAAACCACGTCGAGTTAGAGAAGGTCAAGGACGGTTCTGTCAAAACATCAACACTCTCATTGGCAACTGTCAAGCTTTACAACAAAGTGTTCCTGTCTACAATGGACAAAGTAGTGGTGATCCCTCTGCATGGCTACGAAAGTACAATAGATATGCACTGCTGAAGCAATGGAACGATACTGTTAAATGCCTCAGTTTTTCATTATTTATTGACAGTGCTGCTGCACAGTGGTATGACACGCTCTCTGCTTCTGTGACAGATGATTTTGATATACTTACTAAAACATTCATTGCAGAGTTTTCCCTTACCAAAACACAACAGCTATCAAAATTATCAAAACTAATTACCCGGAAACAACAAATTAATGAATCAGTAGAAACATATATTCTAGATATATCTGCCAAGTGTCGTGAGTTGTCAAGATCACCTGAACAAGAACTGGAGTATGTTGTACAAGGACTTCTCCCAAACATACAACAACAAGTGCTATTGAAGGAACCGTCCACCCTATCGGATGTGAAACGCATAGCCTTGTTGGTGGAGAGCATGACACCAACAGTAACTGGTGAGTGTACCTTAGTATTTCCAACAACAAATACCACCACAGTCAACGGTGTTAGTGATGACCTGTTGTGTATTAAAGAACAACTGAAAACCCAAGCTGATCAGGTCGCAGCACTCACATTGCAGCTGAAAAGAAAGGCTACTGATGCGCAATTCCAGAAGGACAAACATAGTTGACACAGAAGAAATGAAGGACACGATAACTGGAGACATGTCACTAGTTACCACCACAATAATGCATACAACTGTGGACGATGTGGACAAATACACCAACCCCTTTCTGGTCCAGTTTATGGTAAGAACTGCCTCAAATGTGGAAAACCGGGACATTTTTCCAAGCTGTGCAAAACTCACCTACAAGAGAACAAATGAAGCCATCCACTTGTACCAAAAGAGTGCGAGCGAGAACAATATTCACCTAATAAAGATGGTGTAAATAACATGAATACAGTTGTAAGTATCAAAAGATCTTCAAAATAAGGACAATTTTGGTCTGATTCAGCCCACCTTGTCCCTGCCTAACAAATGGAATGTAGCTGGGCCTCGATGTGCTGTTGCTCCATCAAACAATAACTGTGTGTATCGTCTACTTAACCCTTTCCCGAGGGATATCCACATTCCAAAAGGAACAATAGTAGGTACTTTTACACCAACCCCTGATGCCCACACATCACTTGTACATATGGGTGACATCCCAAATGAGATAGATTTTCTTAATTCTCATATACAACCAGACCAAAGTACATCTACTCTCAATCCTCAAGCACCAGAATTCGTACCAACCCAAACAACACCAGCATATGTATCTTGTGTTTCGACTGACACTCTTTCTAACAACCAAAATACTGCCAACAGTGACGATTAAGTCACCAGATTATTATCCTACACTCACCAAAATATAATGGCCAATGTTAATAATGTAGCTACTGTGAATAGTACTAGTCATCAAACAACAAATATACAAGCTGACAATATATCTACAGCTATACAACAGCTCAATATTAAAATATCAGATTCATTGACCAAAGCTCAATGCAACAAGCTACTGGAGACAATAGGGAAGAATAGAGAGGTCTTTGCGACTCATGTGGAAGAACTTGGATGTTATAAAGATTACCGGCATGCAATTAACACTGGAGATAGCCCAGCTGTTAAACATCAGTTTTACAGAACATCACCTGAAAAGAAACAAGAGATAGAGCGACAGGTCAAGATCTTAATGAAGAATGGAATTGTCCAGTGTTCAACAAGTGACTGGCTCTCGCCTGTTATACTCGTAAAGAAGGCAGACAATACCTGGAGCTTGGTGATTGACTATAGAGGGCTGAATAAATTAATCAAGCCAGTCTATTTCCCTCTGCCCAGACATGAGGATGTCATTGACGCCCTAGGACAAAAGCAAGCTTCCATCTTTACAACATTGGACCTCGCTCAAGCATTTCCACAGACTCAGCTTGGTCCAGCAACTAAACATAAGACAGGTTTCATTACACATCATGGTGTATTTCAATTTTCTACAACTCCCTATGGACTGTCCAATTCACCTGCCAGTTTTGGTATTGTAATGTCATGAGTTCTCCACGAGTTTATATATGTCTTTGCATTGGTCTATGCAGATGACATACTTATTTATTCCAATGATTTTGACACCCACATTGATCACTTACAACAAATATTTGACAAACTACGAGCAGCAAATTTGACGCTCAAACCTTCAGAGTGTATTTTCGGAGCAGACAAGGTAAACTTTCTTGGTCATGTATTTTCAAAAGATGGTGTCGCCCCTAATCCTGATAAAACAAAAGCGGTTGACACCTTTCCTAGACCAACTAATCCTACACAAATTAAAGCTTACCTAGACTCTGCCAATACTACTGAAAATTCATCAAAAACTTTGCCAAAATATGCACACCACTAACAGCTCTGTTGCAGAAAAATGCAAAATTTGTATGGGACTGAAAATGTGAAGAAGCATTCCAACTCCTAAAAACTCGTCTCACTTCTAGCCCAATATTAGTCTACCCTCGATTCGACCGAGAGTTCATTCTGTATACAGATGCCTCAGGAGCATCTATTTCTTATGTTCTTGGCCAGAGAGATGACCATGGCAAAGACGTAGTCATAGCCTATGGAGGAAGAGCACTGCGTGATTCTGAAAGAAGATGGGGAATAACAGAACAAGAAGGACTTGCACTGATTGAAGGCATCCGGTATCACCATGTGTACCTCACAGATAAGCCTTTCACTGCAGTTACAGATCACGCTGCCCTCCAATATATAAAGGACAAGATGACAACTGGACGTCTCAGCCGCTGGTCAGTTTTCTTGCAACAGTAGAGAATCAACATCGTACATAAAAAGGGAAAACTGCACTCCAATGCTGATTCACTAAGTCGACGAGAATATCCACCAACAAATGACCCACCATCAACATGGATATCACCGGTGTCTTTAAATACATTAAACCTTATTACCTGTGATAGTACTAGCAGTGAATCAAAGATAGAAGCTGAGTTGAGATATACTGCCCTAAATGCAGCACGACATCTTGCCAGTGTCATGAGTTCAACAACAATGTCTGTGAGAGATCAGCAGAGGTCAGATCCAGATTAATAAATACTATCGATTACATTGAAAATCAAAATCTGCCAGCCAATCTATCAGAAAGTAATACGAGCCGATTTATTGCAGAGAGCCATGACTATGTAGTGGATGATGACAAACTGCTATATCATCTCTACACTCCAAGAGGAAAAAGGTCTCCGTACTGACCGTTTAGTGAAACAATTAGTTGTGCCTAAATCACTGAATCATGACATTCTCCTCAGCTATCATGACTCTTTACTAGCCTGTCACCAAGGTTTTGACCGAACTTTCCATCTCATACATCTCAAATACTTCTGGTTACGGATGTACAATGAAATTAAGCAATATGTCACTTCGTGCCTGAACTGTCAGGCCAACAAAACAGATAAACACAGCAGACATAAAGCACCCTTAAAACCACTGCCTTGCGATGGAATTTTCAAACGGATCCATGTCGATCTTTTTGGTCCTCTTCCTGAAGTGAATCATGAATGGCTTCAAATATGTTCTACTCGTAGTAGATTCATTTTCGAAATGGCCTGAAGCCTTTCCAGTGAAAACTCTACAAGGGAAGGAAATAACAAAGATTCTATATCCTGACATAATTTGTCCTTGGGGAGCACCTTATGCACTTGTTAGTGATCATGGAACAAACTTCCTGTCTGCTGTTGTCAGAGAGGTTTGCAAAATCTTCAAAATTGCAAAGTTCAAAACTACAAGCTGGCATCCACAGTGCAATGCCACAGCAGAAAGACGCATGTCAACGCTTGCACAAACTCTACGGATCTTTAGTAACAAACACCAAACAAATTTGTTGCCTTCCGTTATGGCTGCTTGGAGAGCCACTCCATGTGTAAACAGCACACTTTTCAGCCCGTACAAACTCCTTATGGGTGAGGAGGTGCGACTTTCAATTGACACTGCTCTCATTCCAAAAGATGCCACTCCACCTAATATTTATTGCCATCTAGAGGATTTAGCTGATGAATTTCAAGTGATACATGGTATGGCGCGTGATAATATTAAACAAGCTCAAGTGCAAAATAAGCTATATCATGATCGCAAAGCTGTAAAACAAAAGTTCAAATTAGGCAATCGGGTGTGGATTAATAACACAAATAAAAGTATTGGTATGAATCCCAAGTTACAATCAAAATATGTTTTGAAGTCAAGGGTCAATGCAGAATGGATGAAAAATTTCATCCCTACAACTGTGAGAGACATCACACACAATGAGGACACTCAGACACAGGGCAACAATGAACCTTTAGCAGGTCCCAGTCGGATCCTTGATGATGTCCAACCTAATCAAGCATCAACAAATCATGGGAAGTAGAAGACAACATCCCATATGCCGCCATCTGAAACTTTCACATCACACGCACCCAAAAGGGTAAGATTAGAAAATCCCAAAAAAAACAACATAGTGTGATGTGATGGGATGGAAAGGTGCACAACAGCAACAAAAAATAAATAAACACTCAGTTTCAAGTATGTCATTATTTTGTCAACAGTGCATTTGGTTAACATTAATTAGGGAAAGTGACCCATATGACATCTTCAGTCACCACCCTTCTCCCTTGTCCAAAATTTGAAAGCTTTATTCTCCCAGAATGGTTTCAAGCAATGTCTCCAGGACCAGCTTCAAAAATATTGACTTTAGAACAGCGAGGTTGCTCTGAAGATAATTCTTCTTGCCAGGATGCTGGAAAATTTGCTTATTTATGTTTATTGGGAAGCTATTGCTTGTCGACCAATTACATCAAGTACTTGTGTGACCTTTGGTTAAATACAAATAAGATCTAAATTTTAATTCACAAGTATATTATCACATACTTATACATTATGAGTTTACATAGAATAATGAACAATGTGTTATGACAAATGATCAACATTGTAATATATATATCATTATGAACATTGCATTAAGACAATGTGGATAAACATAATGAAGATTGTGTTGTGAGAATGTTCATATAATAATGAACAATATGCTATCACAAATTATATATATGTATAATCAACATGAGGTTCTGAGAATGTACATAGAATTATAAACAATCTGTAATCACAATTTATGTTACAATAATCAATGTAGTGGTATTATCTAAAGATTATAACCTTATAAAGACATAATTTGTATCATCAATTGATAGATTGCATTTACTCTAGCTGGAATAACTTGTTGCTAACATAACTTGTACATGTATAAATTTCAAGAAATTGTTTTATGCTGAAATGATGACACTTAAATTTGTCATGGTGTATCTGTTCAAAATCAGGAGATTTTGCTCTTAGGCGATGGGCAAATATCAGAGTTTGAATAATTGAAGTTTGTTATATTACTATATCTATGTATATGGATTGTAACTGTTCTTTGTTTTATACACTAATGTGCTTTGAGAGAGAAATGATTAATTGCTGTTCAGACTTTGGTACGTTTAAAATGTTGTAACGGTTTGGAAATATTTAAAAGTGAAACTGAAAACTCATGAGTCCCAGGCCAGATTCGAATGTCATTGGCTTAGCTTTGTTGTTCGGATTTGGCGAGGGACCTGAATATTTCTCATTGGCTGTTTCGTAATCCATATAACCTCTGACCCAGCTTAGAGCTGGCAACCCTTTTCAAAATTTAAATCAGTTTTTGTTTGCATCTCAGTGAATGTAGTCGAAAAGTGAATTGTTGTAAAAGTTACTTGTGGTGTTATTGAAAATGGAAATGTGCATATCAGAAATGGATCATTGGTATTCATTAACAATGGATTGTGAATCAACGGATCATGATTTATCAAGTCTCAATCACTGATGTGTGGGTTAGACGGAAGCATGAACTTTAAATGGAGCCCACCCCAAAACCCTGATAATACGTTTGCTCATCTCTTCTTCACTGAAGTCACATTTCAGAGCCAGTGTACGTGCTCTTATCACGAATGCGTCCAACGATTCGTTTGTTTGTTGTCGATATCACTAGAAGTAGTCACTATACTTCATTGGGCTCCATGAAATAGTAAAAGCAGAGAGAGTCATCAAACGAAACACACTAATCAGGTGCATGGTCCTGACCTCGACATACCCCGTACCCAACAAGATAAGAATAGGCTTCACAAGTTGACGATCTGGTATCTGACCACATTGCTTCCCATATTCTAATTCAAAATTCTTTCGTTCCAGCACCACAAGTCTCCATCCTGAAATGGAAGAGCTGACAGGACAATATTAAGCAACACTACAAGTATTGACATCTCCTCCAACCCACATATAGACATCCACCTTGACAACATTCTAGAAGCACAGTTGGCAGCTGAGCCTTCAGTATCAAGATGCTCTGATAACCAACCACTACAACAGATGAACAATCATCTTACCACAAGAAGGTAAGTTTTACACCCGACCACTAAATATGCCAACCAAGGCCTTTAAGTTAAAGTGGCTCAAAACAAGAACTTCGGGCCATCCAGAAGATTAATTATTATGTATGTATGTGCAAGTTTGGTTGAATGTCTGTTATGTATAAACTATTATATACTATTATTTAAATGTGCTTGATTATTTTGAAGACTTCTGCTGACATCAAGGCCTCTAGATTAAATCACCTGGCTTTTCTAGAGCTGCTATTTAGCCTGGTAGAACACCCACTGTGGAAGGATGTCATCGGGGCTTTGAAGCATGGATACTACTGTCTAATCTATCAGGCACTGTTTGGTCCACTACTAGACATGGTCTATGACATCTCTGATAAGATATGAAGAAGCACGTAGATGAGGAAAAATATGCTCTGGTCACTGATAGCTGATCCAACCAACAAAATGAACTTGTTAGTGGCATATCCTTTCTTGGTTTTGTGAGGGAAAATGCTGACAACCACAATATTATGACTCGGTAGAGCATCATGACTTCCAGAGATAAATGTAACTGTATGGATGTTTCTAGTATCACAGACAATGCATAGAACATAGAAAACATTTGGAATGATCTGAAGGAAGATGCACCAGATCAGGGAGAAATATTTTCTGCATAAACTTGGAAGGTTACAATTTAAGCCTGTTAAAAAGCTGTTCCTTTATATTGAGTTTCTGTACAGATGTCTATTTTGGTAAATTGGAACTGCATATTTTGATGTTAGTAATATTTTAGTTGTATATATGACAGCTACGAGTGTCATGAAAATATTTTTTTAGTGATTTCTTTTATGTATTATATTTTGATTTGCTAGCTAATTGATTTAATTACATCTGTAGAGTTCGGGCAACCTCTACACCAGAAGAGTGAATTTTCAACATCGGTGGTCATATATTTCATCCAGACTTATAATGACTTACAGATAAAACATTTGAAGGTCTGATGAATATTGAAATTAATGGACCCTTTATCTTTTGAAGCATGTGTTTGTTTATAAATGTGTATGTTAATGAGCATGCTATACTGATTTAAAACTTTTATATTTAATAAATATACCTCACTGTTCAAATTGTATATGTTGAGAAACAGTAGAAGTGAAACCTAGGCTTTGTTGTTTGGCCATTGTTTTATGAATACTTATAAAATAGTTTGTTTAGAAAAAATAGGGTTGCTCAGTGAGGTTGCAAAATAAATAAAATTCACTGAAAATCAGAAGTCGGTCAGATATAAAAAGATCGGAGAAATGTTAAATGTTCTGTAATGTTTGTTAAATTTGGAATGTACCCATTTATAAATGGGCCATGGTGTAATTTTTAGATTTTAATATTGATATTCAGATTTGCTTTACTTTCAAACTTGAATAATTTGATTTTCCATGAAAGTAGTTATATTAGCAATCCAATGTGGATCTTCAGTTTCACAATGATATCCACTTGCGTGTCTCGGTACTTGTTGCCATCGTTCCAGCCAATTTTTATAAGATCAATGATTTTGTTTGAAAATATGTAAGCTAGTGTTTAATAATATTTGTACATGCCATAAATTTTCAGTTTGGGTAGGTAAAGAAACAAAAATCATCTTTTTGATTTTTTCAGACAGCAGGATTCAGCCATGGTTGGCTTCGTAAAAGAAGTATTGAAAAAACAAAACAATGGCCTTACACTGTCTGTTGGATCACCTTATGATACACCATACTAAATATGTGCAGAATTTACCAGATTACAGCACAAGAGTATGTATTGGTGTAACATACCAACTGCGTTGGAAATCAATGTTTTTCAGTTTTTGTTTATCACTGACCACTGATTCTTTATAGCTCTGTTGTAAATCCAAATGAAAATACACCCAATGTCAATTATTTGAATCACTGGATCCAGTGTGTGTGTGTGCGTGTGTTAATATATTTACATACTATTTTCCATTAGGTTAATTTCACATAACTATGATTTTACAAAATATTGAGACAGGAACATAAATATATTTGGAAATAGTTTGGCTGACTGACTTCAGTAAATTGAAGGATAGCTAAATTTTGTAATGAATCACTTCACACGAACTGTACACTGGAGTTTAATAAATAAACAGCAAACCATGGTTTATACCTAGTTTGCTTAGCACCTACAAGTTTATACATTAGAAGTAAATAATAGCTGCATTGATGTTAGTGTAAAGGCTATTGCACACGCCTAAATTAAATTTTGCCATTGAATAAATGAGCAATATTTACCAAACTGCAGACTAGTCATAACGTAAACAAGAAATACTAAAGGTTTTAATAACAGCGTTCTTCGTATTAAAGAAGCATTGCATAAACACTTCGAAATTAAATTTCACGAGTTCTTTAAAGTACTAATAAAATTAACCGACCAGGATGTCGCTGATTAATGATTTAAGCCATATGTTTCAAGTTAAATGTCGGTCATAATGGTTCGAAATCAAATGTTTTATAATTAACTGTTAAGCCAATGAGCTAACAGCATTTGCAGTGTACAATAAATAACGTTTTAAATTATAGCAGAGAGCTTAAATATAGAGAGGCGTTACTCTTGCCGCGCTATGTTGAATTTTGAACCAGTGGCGCCTCAAGCGACCGGAGGTATTTCTCAGATAAACAAAACCACTCTGGTTGTCCACATGTGATCTTGTACATGTGTGCGCATGGTTGAAATTAATTGCCAATATTAGTACTATATGTTACATGATCACATACTCTTTTATTAATTAACACTTTAATTGTGCACACATGGTATGGAAAGAAACGAAGCTCTGAAAGTGTAAATAAATAATTAAGTGATTTCACAGCCCAGTCACTTAATTAATTCATAGTCTACAATTTGCAATCACTTGACAGCTGATCAGAAAATAATTGAACATGGTTTAGGTTATTTCACAGCTTTGTGTGTGGAAGGCGTAGTTTTTTTTAATGAAAACAGTTAGGTATATATGAGGTAAATGCATCCAAACATACTTTCATCATGTCAGATTATCATAGACATAGTCCATAATTTTTTTATTATTTGGATATAGACATATAATGATATATACAGCTATTGTAACGCAACCGTAACACAATTCACCATATATTCATCATGTCCGTTTATCATATATTAACTAAAAAAATATAAGTTCATTTAAAGTCTACACCTCAATAATATAGACCATGCAATATAGGTCTGCCCAGCTGAGAACAAATAATATACATGGAATATTAACAATGTTTATGTTTGCGTTAACATGTTAGAGATAGAGAAATTAGTACTTTCATACAATAAGTGGCATCAAATCTATTGTGCCACGGGTTCATCTATAGTTACAATCAGTCATTTGTTATCAAATGGACAGAATAACCCAAATTGCTGCCAGCCCTAAACAACCACTACTACAAATATATGACATTTAGTCCAGATCAGTGAACTGTTTAAAGTTAGACAGAATATACCCAGAGATGTAATAGACACATGCATTGACTACTGTAACAGATAACTCAAAATCATCTATCACATCCAATACCAGTAAATCTGTATCCAAGAGATTTGCTTGTTTACATGGTATCTCATCATCATAGAACTTCAAGGACTGAAACACAACCATACCTTGTAAACTAATGACTTGAACCAAGTACGTACACAATGTGTAAACACATGTTTTCCTTTTTTTCAAGTTGGTTAAAGAAATTAAATTAAAGCGCATGAGCTGAACATTCAGATACTAATTCAGGTGCTGGTAATCCTTTTTTTTGTATTAAGATATGAAATGGGCTGACAAAATTTCATGGGTTTGATGCCTTGTTTCTTATTTAATTAATTTTATAATACCAATTTTCACCATTAATATTTATAATTAAAAATTACCATCACAGCTGGCCCTGTCTCCTGTTTAGGTCTCCTATCTGTTAATACCTTCCTCTTTGATTTCAGTGGGTGCATGCGGTGGATTTGATACATCAAAAATAGCTGGAATAGCATTCTAGATAAGTTTATCTCTTGTCTGGTTCATGAATTCCGTTTCAGTGAAGTGCTTATCATATATTCTACAATTAGACCTACCTAGCCCAGCCCAACGTCTAATGAATAGACGTACACGTACATTACTACCAATGACTGATCGTTTGCTGGGGCCCGCTTTACGCACAGACACAAAGTTACAATATGCTAAATACCAACAAGCAGCATATTATAACCCGAAATGCCAAAGACTTAGTTGTTCTAGAAGAAGGCAATGTAGTAAGGATGAAGCCATATTCTCCAAATGTTACATGGAAAAAGGGTGTTATAACCAAACGTCTAGATGAAAGATCATATCAACTAATCAATTGGATACAGATTCTGGAACTTACCGCCGCAACCGATCTCACTTGCGCAAGACCAATGAATCAGACCCTCTAAATGATGCCTATTCATCAACCACCAATGCCAAAGTGAAGCGTTATGTAGCTGATCAACCAGCAATGAGTGATTACTCTACAGCTACATCAGTAA
Organism: Paralvinella palmiformis; assembly: GCA_025642065.1. NCBI lineage: Eukaryota > Metazoa > Annelida > Polychaeta > Terebellida > Alvinellidae > Paralvinella > Paralvinella palmiformis. Next base: position 238,507 of record JAODUP010000997.1, on the reverse strand, counting down.
GCGAAGATGTCTATAATGACACACCACCGTCTACCCAGCAGAACACCACATCTGCTCCAATGCCGAAACCGACTCGTGTATCACAAAGATCAATCAAGGGAATAGCACCACCAAAATAAACCTATGAACAATATTCAAGTGTGTATTCATATCACCACTGATTTAATCATTTGATTTACATATATCATACATTGTTTGGTAACTTGGAAAAAGAAGGATGTTGTAATATCCACTAGTTTTAATTATATCAGTATAGTCTTATATTGTGGCACAGCTACTACTACTCCTTTGTATACAATTATATCACCCTATTGTGGTGCCACCTACCGATTTGTTGTCTATAGCTAGCCTAATAAGGCCATGCGTTCTCAACTGGCGTTATCACTTATTAATTGTTCTACTGAATAGAACATATTGAAACAATGTGTATCCCCAGTATTCTCCAACTGCTCCTACCCAAAGATACAATTTCTACCAAAATATTTTGTTCTAGAGGTTTTTAAATAAGTAAAAAACTAATTTTAAACAGGCCACCATTTGTCATCGTGGATTTTCAAATAGTCCTATTCTCATTCCCAATTATGCTGTATCTCGTACTAACCGGCATACCAATTTATTTTTGTATTGCAACATTTCAATTAAAAGTTTCAAAAAATATTTTTGTTTTTGTTTTAGAGGTTCTGAAACAAATAAAGACTAAACAAATGCCGTACAAAGTTTTTCAACTGTCTTCAGCCATTTTTGATGGTTCACTGACCCTATTTGCATTCACTATCATGCAACATTTTGTACTATCCTGCATGCCAAATTTCAAAAGGACCTATTCATGTTTTCATAAACCAGAGCAAATACAAATGTGCATTGTTTTCATGCTAAACAGATTCTGGTGGCTATTTTGAATTTCTGATTTCATCTAAACTTCACCCATATGGTACCTCATTATGAAGTTATCATGGTGATCCAGAGTTAAATATGTAATTTTTACAGTGATAAATAAGCCACAAATAGCCTCTGAGCAGCCATTTTGAATTTCAACTAATCTTCTTCCATGTGGCATGTTGTGTCCCTGTACTTATTACCAATACAAAGTCAATATGTCTTTGTGGTCAACATGGTAATCAACAGGCAAAAGTTTCATTGATTGATAGTAAAGTGCTGGTGGATATCTTGACTGTCCTATTAACCTATATACCAAAATAATATAGACAAAAAGATCCACGGACATGGTGTAACAGTGAATAAACCATAGTACCCTAGTTTACTTTCTTACGGGAGATACAATTAGATTCTTAAATAACACTTTGATTTATATATACCTACACGGAATCAAGAAAGTATGAATCAATCCTAACAGGTACGTTCTTCTTTAATATTTGCTGAAAATATAAATAAAGCAAAGCAGTTGCACATTGAGTCACCAACACGAATATCATATTTACTACAATTAAGCTTATTCATAAGATCATATATAAATTTATTAAAGAACATATGTGAGAAGATACTGCCTTGCCTGGTACCTCTAGTAACATTAAAGAGAACGTTATGATATGAATGACCTTTCCATTTCAACACAGCCTCAAGCTTGGAATACCAATTATACATTAATCTCCAGTGTATATTAGATAATGTAAAATATAATTTATAAAACTTGTCATCATGCCAAACTGAATCAAAGCATTTTTCGGCATCTGTACTAGCAATATATATATATATATCTGCCGCCAGGTCGTTGTTTGGGAATATGCAGTTTACTTAGTAACATTTTGTTTTTAATCATTAAAGGTCTACTTCAATTTTTTTGCCAAATCATGATAAATGTATTATACGATATTTTAAAACTTTAAACAATAAATCTATAAGAGGTTGGGATTCCTCAATCTAGAGATATGTGGCGACTTAAATATCTTAGTTTATTTCGTATTCTATGTCGTCGGATATATTGGTAATTTTCTCAGGTACTGACTACTTATCTTCTATATTTCACATGTTATTTACCCAGTTGGACGATTAAGAATCTGATTTTATCTTTTTAACAAGTTTATACACCAATGTATATTTACCATTTATACTTGACAATTTACATCCTAACTTATACAAACATTTTAACAATGCCAATAATCCAGCTTTTAACTTTTTATAAAGATTCGTTAAAACGGTTTTATTTCCAAACGTTCTAGGACACTGAATGGCCTAAATTGTGCCGATGTGTCGTTAAACAACATTCATCCATCCATCCTCAGGTACTGACTAAGTGCAACTGACCCGAATAGGCAAATATTAATGCTTCAATTATGTTTCTGAGAAATTGCTCGTTCGAGGGTCAACCATCTCTAGAATGAAATATAGAACTCGAAAAGAAATATTATGTTCAAATCCAACACCCATATTGATACCAAGTCTTATCAAATTTCAATCTAACTTGCTGAACATAGAAGTCACAAAGCTCAGTCAGTTGTTGTCCAGGTTTAATTCCTAAGCCTGTACCAAGTCCTTTTCCTTCACCCATCCCACATGAAAAGCCACCTACCTTACAATATCCACTTGTTACACAGATGTTTAGATTATGAAGGTTCTCAGATCTCTCATCAAAGGATGTTGTTTTCATTGTCGGAAATCTAATTCTGTTACACTGAATGCTATAAGATAATCTCTGAAAAACTAAGTGGCTTATTTGATGACGTTGAAATCAGAACCATGGAGGAAGCAACTGGTTTATCTGACAATCTCCAGTAATCCTTCTAATATTGTTTATGGATTAGTTGGACATGCCGATGAGTCAATAATCGAGCTGGTCAAATGTTAAAACCAAATGTTTGATTGATACTGGGTCCATGGTTATTGCTATATCAGAAATTTTACCTGAATCATTTGTATCATGATTAATCAATGAAATTTACTGATAAGCTTCCTTTGGTCAGTCTATATTCCTACACCAAGGAGTTTCGCATCTCAGAGCTTCAAAAATAAAATGCATGTTGTAAATGATGCAGTTCTCGAATTGAGTACATTTATCGAGCCAAATATTCACCCTTTCTATTCAATAATTTATCCTATTACTCATTTGTACACATTATTTTGGCATCAGTTGTAATATCCACTAGTTTACATTATATCAGTATAGTCCTATATTGTGGCACAGCTACTATTACTCTTTTGCATATAACTATATCCCACTATTATGGTGCCATCTAATGTTGTCGTCTATTAATAGTTCAATAAAGTCATGCGTTGTCAACTAGCGTTACCAACTTGTTAATTGTTCTCCTGAATAAAACATATTGAAACATGTCATTTGACTTTTTAACTCGACTGTCACTTTTAAACTGTTTTTCCCTTACCATTCCGACACACTGAATGGCCCAACTTCTGCCAATGCATTGTTAAATAGCATCCATCCATCCATCCTCCATTGCTCTGAATAACACCGTATTAGAGTGTTATTATCATCCGAAAACAGTTGCTGGAGAATATTATCCCAGATAGAATTTAAACTTTCTAAAAGAAGCTTGTCTTTTCAATATAATGTATAACAAAATAAACATCTAGTCAATTAATTGCCTCAGCTAAACACAATGGAATAACTGTAGACAATGAGGCAATCTTTATCTTTCCCTGGTAAAAACTGTGGATTTATTTGGACATGCACATCTATGAAGACAGATTTGTTTTGCAATTTCAATATAACATAAAACAGTTTTACTTCAAACAATTTCTTTATTCTGAAATTCATTCAAACTGTACAGATATCTTCAAGTCATCAGAAATAATATACTTCCTGGATTTTGAATGTTCTAAAAATTTGGTACAGCTGCTTGCTGATATATTTGGACAATGAGACAAGTCTATCGTTTGTATCTTTGTGAATGCTGCCAATGAATCAAAACAGCTATCACTGAGTTGAATAACATAACTCAGCATCAGTTCAACAATGCTGGCCTTCGTAACTGCTCCTTCATCTGATAAATATTCCAGGCCTTTGTCAGTGACAGATGAACAATAGCTAATATCCAGTCTGGTGAGATGTGGCATGTATGTGCCTATTATTTCTAGTGCTTGATCAGCTATGTCAGTTCCAGTAAGACGAAGCTCAGTACAACGATGTAATCTTGATATTGACTCATCCACACCAGGACGGTGATCTGTTGGTGGTGACACCAGATCTCTTATGCAGTCATCCCAGATGCCATTTACCCAACTCAGGTCAAGCTTTTCTAATAAGGGACAGGCAGATGAACAAAGTGCATTGACAGCTGCCCATGTATTATTACGTAGATTCATAACTTTGAGGTGCGGCAATCTTGCAATTAACCACATTAATTGCTTCTTATTGATCACAGCATCCTGTAGATCCAATTCTCTTGGTTGGCGGCGGACTACACCAATTAAATGGTTCTGACGAATAACCCGTGATCTCAGATCTATTTTCCTCCAGAAGTATGAATCCAAACACCATCGATTCCATGTCTTACACACCTGCATGCAACAAGCAAGTTCTTGTTTTGTCAGAAAGCTGAACACATTCAACCATATTATACGATCCAACATATGATGCATACCGGTTTCTGTTAGGACATATTTTGGTGCTGGTGCCACTGGACCAGGTCGTACTACATACTTTGGAATCACAACTTTATTTGATGGTTGTGGTGGAAAGGCCAAACTAACTGAAGCATCACACTGATTATATTCAGTGTGGTCAATCTCTTTAGCTGTTTTGTCATTCTCTTTGTGTTCACCTGAACCACCATCAATAACATTACAACATGCAGAGGGTAAGACATTTGGATGAACACTGACACTACCATCTTCTGTTACTCTATCATTTATTTTAGCCTCCGACTTATCAGGTGACACCATTTTCTCGGCTCTCCCAACTGACATAACCTGCAAAATATAATAATTAAGAACAGTGATACATTTTTCAACTGGGTGATTCTTGTAGGTAGCATCTAGAAATTTAAAACTGCATTATTTCATAACATGGTTGATATTGAATGATAACAAAAGTTAAATGAAGAATACACAAAGAACCCAATACTTTTGGTTGGTGAAATTGCTAGATTCTTCTTAAGACCGAAGAAATGCTATTCCTAATTGGCATACTAGCATATTTGGTAAAAAGTACTATAAGAAGAATTATAAAATAGTATTTCTTTTAAGTAATTATGTTATAACTGATAATTAAATGCCAACACTTAGGTAAGAGAGATTAATAAACCACACAGAACCTCACTCAACATGCAACAATATTAGTCTTCAATCATTGAAATATACAAATCTAGATACACAGTTATATGCCACATGGAGAATGGTGTCTATAGTTAATCTAATTTAATGTTGTTTTAAATTTTATTGAATTTCTGCTTAAGCATATTTATGACATTAATTACACATCTAAGTTTACCAATCATATTTGGAACCCTATGACCTTTGACAGCTTTTGTTTTAACAGGAATGTGTTCATTTATAAATTGCATACTCAACTGATTCCATGCCCAATATGAAAAGGATTTATTAACAAATCATACAAGAATGATTCATTGTGAAATGTTTTAAAGATGATGATGACTGATGCTTTACGGTCACTTTGGTCACAAATAATGAGCTGAGTGACCTCCAAAGGTAAGGAAGCCAAGATGAAACACCTTTCAGATATCCCCAGGCATACAGGTGATAGTGATCTCTGATCCAATGAACTACCAGTAACACCACAGGAGTCAGCCAAAGTTAGAACATGTGACTTTCTTCCTTCCTGCCATACAATCTGCCACTCGAGAAAGCCATAATGGTTACCCTCCAGTAATTAGGATTATTTCCTTAATTTATAATACTAAGTAGAGTTTGTAATTATTGTGATTTTTATACTTTTATAAGCATTACACCAGACATTGGGTCAATTCCATTTGGTCAATTCCAATTCCACACCAAATTTATCAATTCCAATTTTTACCTACTATTTTTTACCATGACTAGGTACTCCAAATACCTACCTGGAGTACCTACTTGGAATACCTACTGTGGACAGTTTATATTCCATATAGGCTTGTCATGCAAGAAATATTTCTGAATTAAAAAATTAAATGGTAAATTAATTTATGGATTTAATTTTTTTGTTTATCAATTCCAATTCCATTTTTTTTAAATAAGCAATTCTAATTCCAGAATTGGAATTGATGGGAATTGCCAATCAATTCCAATTGATCCCATGTCTGCATTACATATTTAAATCATATTATCTGAGGGTAAAATACTCCCTTAAGAAATCTTTGAATATTTTGCCATACATAGACCTAGTTGTGTACTCTGAATTCACTTTTATTTTGACAGGTTTGGTGGGTTAGCCCAGCAATGGCCATATAAAAGCTAGATTTTCTATGATGTTGTTCTGTTAGACTGGACACCTGTTTTCTGGTGTGACTTTCTTTGTATACTATACAAACTGTGCACCTTTTGCTTAACCAGAAGGAAGTATTTATAGTTATGACAGGTGTGGGTGAGATAAGGCATTGATCAACTGATTTGTGACCCAATTCAATGTTATAAATCTTATTTACATAAGTGGCAGGAGGTGAGATTCAATCACAGTGCAGGGCAATTCAATTACACATGTTGGGGATAATCAACCAATTCAGTTTGCTATGCGGACATTGTTTTCAACTAACATTTGCTGTTTCTTATCATTCTTAGTCTTTCAGTATTCACTTTTGTTTCTTTTAATGATTCACATGTCAGCATATATATATATAATACATAAATTCATGCATTTACAAAAGACATAAAATTTGATTTTATATATATATATATAACATGGTACATCAATGATGAGGAGTGATGTTTTACAGCCACTTTGTGCACATGGTAGGCTAACTAACTTCCGAAGGTTATGAAGTGAAGTCAAAGATGAAACAGACTTCAGATATGCCCACACCGAGATTCGAATACGGGTGGTAGTGATCTGTGGTCCAACGCACTCCCAACTAGACCACAGTCACCCCTTCTTAATTTCATGTAACTGATAAATCTTCATTTCAGCTTGTCCACAATTTGATTGATTTATTTGCAATAAACGAAGACCCATATTTACACTTTACAGCATACCATAATATTAGTTATTACTATAACATTTATACAAAGAAAAAACTAAATATGCATAGCTAACTAACAAGTCAGAGAAAAGTCTACCACTGTACTGGGCTTTGCATCTGGTGTAAATTAGGCTATAAAATGTCACATAATCATCACCTGATTCACCCAGAGAAAATGATCATACTAACAGTTTATGTAAATTAGCGGGACAACCAATTTTGTTTCCCTTGTTATTTCTAAATTTATTGACAGAAGTTTACATGAAAGCAGAAAGGTACATTTTATTTCTACATACATTAATTGTTCAAAATGATACCACACAGACTGACAGAGAGCTAATGAAGATCAAACACAAACTAAATGGTGTGTATGTTGCTTACTGACTTTTGAAATGTTGACCACTAGATCCACTGGCACTAGATCTAGTTCGAAGTGGCACTAGTCTAGTGCCACTTCGAACTTTTGCCACTATTACTAGTATTAACTATACAGTATTATAGTATAGTATAATAGTAGTATACGTACACTTTCAGTGGTGTATTGTTTTATTGTTGCAAATTGTTCCAGGCTAAAACTATTAAGTGTAATAAATGACGAATAGGGTTTTAATGTTGTGGTCGATTCTCCACGCCTGGTCGAACCTACCTACTTCTCCCCTAGACCACTTAGCAGAATTCATGTTTCACCTATTATCGCTCAATTCTGCGGTTTTTGGGGAGGTTTGTTTTTAATTATATGAAAAATGCCTGAATACGGTCATTTACATTTTCGACAAAACAAAGTACTGCTGTGTAAAATAATACTTCCGTACTTATCGGAATAAAAGTAAAAGATATAACTCCTTATAGGTTATATCTAATCGAGTTCAGTAACTGCACCAACTTCTATAGTGAATAGATCAATTCGCCCCCAGCGAAATCGCACCTAGTGAGTTCACCTCAAAATTAGATAGCGCTACTTCGTCATAGATGACAACATTGTCAACCTATATATATTTGGCACGTATTATTTGTAATTTTCATTTCTTCCAAATTACAATATAATATACGGGATGAAGAGCTAATTATATATTATTTGATAAAAATAGTTCGATTCCAATGAATTCCCAACCGGACGATTAAATCTTCCCGACACGACTCACGAGCTCCGCGTTACCATGTAACATGACATGTCTGCTAAATTTTGTCTTTTATGAAGACCTAAATCGGTAAAATTTTATATAATAGAACTAATGGACTATATCGCACATCTTTAAATGCTAAGATAAATAGTAAGTTTAGTGATGAAACTAAAATGACTAGAGCGTTGTCAATTAAGAAACGTCTTGATTCAAAGTTCAAGTAGACCGAGAGCTGGGGGGGGGGGGATGTTTTGTCTACCAAAAGGTCTGAGGGTTGTTTATTGATGATAATTTTCTCCTGAATTCAGAAATCCATTTCTTACAAAAATCCGCTTGAACAATTTTTCACAAATCACCATCAAAGTGAGGTACCATCAAATTCCAAAATCGCGATCCCACGAGGACGCTGTATTTTGACCAATACATTATCTTGGAAACCTTTTATGCTTTACCAGTATCGGCTGCTTCTTTTCTCTGATGGGGCACCATTCTGGAGGAATTCTGCATACCTGGATTCCACGCTTTCACCGGACCATTCAAGTTGATGAACAAGAGCGCCAATGTCGAAGTATTCAGTGGTTTGGGAACCACCTCTGAAGTGTGTGTGTGTGTCTGTGTGTGTGTGTTGATATTTAGATGTGGTTCTGTCTAGTTCTCTTCGCTAACCAAGAAGAGCTAGCTAGGAGTCCGTTCTGTAAATTGTGAGGATCTATAACTGGATCCTGGAATGTGTATGTTTCCTTATATCTGTATGTGGTGGTGTACGTGTGTTTAACATGTTGAATGATAACCGTGTTAATTGCTGCTAACTTTTGGAAAATACTATTAATTATTTGGATGTGAATATGGTATGTAAGGGTATGAATGCGTATCAGATCGTACATATGTCGTTGATCATTTGTGAGAATGAGTGGGCCAGGCGATATATTGGGTACTGGCACAGAGAATATCAAATCGTGAATTCAAACTCTGAGCGATTCTTCGGAGGACTAAAACAGGAGGAGCGAGGTTTTTTTTACCTCCTTCGGCATTAATATCTTTTGTTCTTTGTGGATAGATAACATATATAATAATATAAAATATTGATCATTTTGATATTTGTTAATTACAGACACTATAAAGGAATACTCGTGTCACTTAGTCCATCAGATTAACTCATGATCTGCACATTGGAAATATCACACATTTGGGCTTTTAATTAGCCATGAATGGTTATGATTGGCTATTTCAGGCAATGGAAGCATCACCTGGCGGTGGTGTGGTCGAGGATGATTGTAACTGGTTACGATATAGCAATTATCGCGGGTGGGCAGGTTAATGAACCATTACGTAGGTGTGTCTTGCCTGACCGAACCAGCGGAAATATTTGGCAACATTTTCGTGTTGTCGGATTAACGAGGTCATTTTACATTGAAATGTCAGATTCTGTTGGTGAAACCAAGTATCGGAGTTGAAACGCGGAACACGATTTTGTAGGATTAAAGAGTCATTTATAATGGAGCTAAATTCGTCACAGGCAACAATAATGTGTCGGATGATGGATTTGTGGGATAAACGATGTCCGGATTAACGGATTCTGACTGTATATGGTCGCCAAAATATATGGATCACGTTTCGCCATCAATAACGTTTTAAAATTTTCTCTAAACCCATAGTGAGTTTCATTGAAATAAAATTACAGATCCGTGCGCCAGGACAAAATTGTTTTATTTTTAATATACTGGGATTATTTGTATTAATAATTAGGTTACAACTCGAAACAGGGTAGTCCTTTAATCCTATTTCTATATGATAATCCAGTTTGGTGACTGAGGTCGAAGAGACGAGGGTTTTAGTGTTTCTTTACATGATTTTGATATGAACAACACAACTTAAAGATAACTGGACTAGGTTAGAGCTATCCGCTCACTTGTTATTCGAAGAGCTTTAGACATTCAAATTATAAGTATTGTTGCCAGACTAGTTCTAGTTACTTCAAGTTGTTCTTATCTGCATCCCGATTATTTTTAAAGATTCTTTTGGCGTTTTTTCTTCTAAATTAGTTCTGATGGTGTCACACCTGGAGTTAAATAGATATATGTATTTGTTTGACCGCCGATCTATGTGGGTCTAAGCATTATTGCATCAATCGTGGTAGCTCTTTGTCTGTCAGAATAGTCCAGTTGGGGGGGGGGGGAATAAATTTAAAATATTCCAGAAAAAATTTGCATATAATGATGAATGCTATATCAATCATTTTGTAAACCCATTGATATTGTAGTGATTGATACCAGTACCCATTTATATATATATATGTTCAAAATATGTTGACAGAGCCAAAGCATAAAGATACCAGATTGTATGTACTACGACACATCTGTCTTTCTATCCCAAACTCCATTGACATTTTCATACATGTTATCAAAAACTTGAGTTTGGAGGAATGCTACGCGAACCTCTAAATTTATTTAGCTACATGGATGGACTTTCAAACGGCATTTGAAAAGTTAACGCAATAAAATATCATTTGAACCGACAGAATGAACATCTGACTTAGATGATCATAGGACGTCTACACCATTTGTATGTCGCACTCTAACAAAAATGTCAAACAACTTACCAATATATATATATATATATATATATATATATATATATATATATATATATTAAATACATATCATATTGCACATGGACCTTATTTAAGTTATTATTCTAAGACGTTCCGGAATTTAAAGGCAGTTTTAAAAATAAATATGGTTTTTATATCTGATATATCGCATGTCACGTAATCGCACGTTCAGACCACATGTACATGGAGTTTAAAGTTAGAATAAATACAAATCCTGTTGGGATATGTTTATTGTACGATGTATCAACGTTTTGATACTATGGGGTTTTTAAAATAATTTGTTGCATTATTTCCCTCTCTCCCTGTATGTGTGTGTGTGTCTGTCTATCTGTGTGTGTGTGTGTCTTTCTGTGTGTGTGTCTCTCTCTGTGTGTGTTACAGAAGTAGTGTATTGCATGTTATTAAAGTTGTTAAATATAAAACAGCCAGTTTCCTAAAAATAATCATTGAACTTCGTTGTGATTTTCAACAAATCCCAAACAACAATCTTATTTATTAAATTTAAGTCAGATTAAAGAAGAATTTCCCCCAAATCCACTTATCATTATAAATGTCTATTGTTATGGTGCAGCTTATATATATATATATATATATATATATATGTGTGTGTGTGTAGTGTGTGTGTGTGTGTGTGTGTGTGTGTGTGCGACATTAATGCTCGACCGCTCGACCGGGATTAGTGTTTGAAGGTCTAGTATCAGTGCCACAGTACTCGACCGGCCGATCTAGTGTCGATTTTAATGGAAAAACAATAAGAACGAGTACAGAGTTTCAGGCTGATACTATATAACAGCTACCCATCAAATAACCAAGGAAAATATATGTTTATTAACTTGTGACATATCAAATAACAAACGCATAAGTGTATTCACTTGCGATATCCCATCAAATCTAGGACACATGCCTTCCGGCTATGAATCAAATTGACATAACCTAGCAACGTCACAATGAACACTCGCAGCTTCCCATCTGAACAGTGTAATGAGTGTTCTGGAATCGATCTGAATACTGTAGACCTGTTTAATTTTCGCCAAAATATTATGTTGTACAGAACTTCATATTAGATATACTCTGAAAGTACTATGATAACACACTGAATATGTGTTATATTCTCATTCATTCAACAATCGGTTCACATGGCAATTTATAATAAAGCAACCACTCGCTTAAAGCTCATTCGTCCCTGGCCTTGTCCCCATCAGAATCACTCATAATAGCGACCAATAGGTCTTTTTTTCCAGCCATATGTTTGAGAACATCAGTTTGTTAAGTAGCGAAATGAAATGCATGAAACAGCCAGCTTGAGTGTAGAGGTTTGAGTGTAGAGATCTTAAGGCTGAGTTGAGTTTCTGCAATTTGGATGTCAAGGAGTCACTGACTTGATCATTCTATCAGGCATTCATTTTACTGCGAGATTTGTTATAATTTATATTCGTTTGCTGAGAATAGAAAAATAATATGAAAACATTGTTTTGTTGTTCGGGGAGAATCCCCAGGCTGTCTCTTATTCGGCATAGCCTCTATGTTGGAGTGGTTGAGAAATCCCCCCCCCCCGTCACTCACAGGGGAGTAGTACGGAAAGATGGAGCCGAAATAGCCTGAGGGTGGTCACTGCCAGAGTGTTTTACGTACTCAGGGGGGTTTTAACTTCCCCCTTTATTTTAAATAATTCAGTGGAAACGGCAGCACCATTTAATATGGTCATCCACCCACGATGTTGTGAGCCGAGAAATTAATCTCTGGAAAAGGTTCGACCTCTTGTGGGGTTCGAACCTGTGACCATTGGCTTAACCGCTAGGCCACCGAAGCTCACATATGAAAACATTATATTTTACACCTACCTATATACAGTTTGATGTAATCTTCTCATCATGTTAATTACAATTTGTCTTTAGCTTGCATATCAGTTACCTTTGTTGTCATTCAATCATGGCAATGGTTTGTCAATTACTAGTTCATATCTGCTTAGAATGGAATTACTCTTTACATAAAGGCCAATGATCTAGTCTGCTTCAGATTTGGTTATGACTGGTGGATAACGGTGTGCTTTGAAATATGGTTTTCCCCGAATGGCCTAGAAAAGAAAGCAGAAATCAATTTTCCCGACAGACCAAAATTCGTCAGTTTTTGCTGTCACCAATATGTTCAAAATGACGAAATCCGCCAGCGGGAACTTCAGCGCTTTTTTCGATTTCAATTAGTGTCGTGTTTTCCGGTTATACGTCTTTGTTAAAAATGTGGAAATTTGTAAAAGGAGTGAAGGGGCCAACTGTACAGAAATGTAAATAATACATATATTGGTTGTGTGGGTAGAAACGTCGCAAACAGTTTTGTATTTCATGGAGCAGTTTGAGCTGGCAGCCATCTGGATAATTAATTATGCATTAGTATATAGACGCATGTTCAGTAAATGCAAACGGAGAGTGGTGATGTCACAAACAACTTATGAATGACAGTATTTCACTGAGTAAAGGTACGTCGGAGTTTACTAAGAGACAAAGGATAGTACCGAATATTCATAATGATTCCATATAAGGTCATTGAATGCTGCCAGGAGACAAACTCCGCGTACGTGCGAACGTGTACGCGCATTTCATTGAACCATTGTCAGTTACAATTATGATATTTAAAAGGTTTATACATTTTAAATCAATATATTTCACACAAAGAAAGCAATATATTGAAGCCACTAGATAAATCTGAAAAGGATATTGACAACAAAAGAATTACTTTTACGTGTATTGGTGCATTGCAAACAGACCCCCGTAATTAACCGAGGTCTGAAATACGTAACTTTTGCACTCACTTGGTCTAGTATCAGTACAGCCGGTCTAGTGTTAAAATATGTTACTAGACCTGCAGGTCCAGTAAGGCTATAAGTTAGTTTCACACACTGTATATATATATATATATATATATATATATATATATATATATACGATATCATCAGTTGATGTAATTATATATCATTCTAGAACAACTGTAATCAAACACCGATTACAATTAGCATACATCGTGCCATGAAATATCTCTGATAGCTAACAAACCTTTGATCATTATAACTTTTATGTAACAAATTTGTGGCATCATCATCAAAATAATAATCATCATCGTTATCCATTCATTCATTCTTAAATACTGCTTACTTATTTATCGATCAACGTGATATGATCTAAGCACTTTGATGTGTAAAGTCATTTATTGGTTTGCTTAAACGTGACTACATTGAATAGAGATTGGATTACAATATATTAATTAAACTGTAATTAAGGCGTTACTAGTTATGCACTCTCAGCTCACATTCGTGAATCCCAAACACTGAAAGATGTTGCTGAAAACGCATTTGTTCTCCAGCCATTTTGATGTTTAATTTCTTTTTCTTAGTCAGTTTATATATATATATATATATATATATATATATATCCCAATTTAGCTTTATTCATATATTGCCATAAAATAATTGTATTATATTTGTTATATCTTATATATATGTTTTTCATAAGTTTATGTACAGCGCTTTTGAACAGGCTTTAAGTATGAAAAGAGCGCTTTATAAGTTTGGTATTATAATAATATAATACTAGTTATAATGAATCAATTCGAATATGACAGCATATTCTGCAGCAACCTACTTAGCTAACGATCAATTTGATACCGTGCTGTTTTGTGCCTTTGGAACGATCTATGCTCGGTTGCGAGTACTTCTCCATGTCCACCTCCCAGCATCCGATCCATAAGCAGAACCATATTAGTATACCCGTCACAAGAAACACACTCGGCCATAATATAGCGTGAATCATCTGTGGCATCGGCGTGCGTTCCAATATGGCTTGCGTGACATCTTCTGGGTCGTAATAACACGGGAACGTTTGTCCCGGATATCCCCAGAGACGCTGGAATTGGTATACTTGTTTCGTATTCCAATTGTCATCACCACATTCATGCAATGTACACTGAAAATATTATATATATATATATATATATATATATATATATATATATATATATATATACAGTGATAATTCGTTAACGAGTACAGAATGTACATCACATTGCTAGATATTTTACTATTTACTTCAAGAAAGAAAACTTTAAACGACCGGTTAAGCGATCTATATAGAAATATGGATTATACACTTCTTTCATGACAATGTATACGACTAAATATTATTAATTTATCCCGGTATAAAATATTACTTACGGTTTTAAAGAATTCATCCGCCCAAGAACGGTACAAACTGCCTGTTATTGTTTGATTCTGTGAGAGGTTGTGCATCTCAAGCGAAGTTTTGTCATTTGAAGCGGTAATATCATTTGCAGCGATGGTGGTACTGTTGAAGCCGATTTGATTGCCCGATGCAGTGTTTACGTTATACGTTACTCTAATATGTAAACAGGGATACGAATCCAGACACTGCCTAGTATCGGCGACGTCTCTTTCCTGGTGCTCACAAGAACAGATACGGGCGCTGAAGATGCTATTGACCACATGGCATGTCACAGCTGGCCAATCGCGCGTGGCCTCGTGTGGTAGAACAACTGTGAAGCCGAGACCGCACAACAGGACACTGCCAAGAAATATGAGGAAGGCGCCCAGACAAAAGTACTTCACACTACACGTCAATCTTCTTTTCATATCTCACCCAAATATATGACTCTCGATCATTAACCTTGATGGGTCAGTGTCTTGTTGTTCCTAATGAATAATAATAATAATAAATATTAAGAAGGCGCCCAGATAAATAATAATAATAATAATAATAATAATAATGGAACAACAACAATTATAATGTAATAGAGTTGTAATGTAATAGCAGAAACGTCTTTAAATTGCACGTCAACAATTTAAAGTTCGTATTCATACATTCGGTTTCTCTTTTCTTAAGATAATACTAACATAGACGATTCTTTACTGAGTTATGAAGTATAAACGCTTACCGGTAACCATTCACTTCCGGTTCATATAACCGAACGATCGTTTCCCTCGTATCTTGGTTCTATGTGTTTCGACAAAAAGTATGTAAGTGCGACACACCGTAAAACACGTCGGCCCAGATACCCGCCAGCAACCGGTACCCAACCCTTAACGCGTACGTGCGGAGCTATCAAACGATGTTTTGCGTTCGTTCTGGTCTTAATGCTTTCATCAGATATGGTGTTTTTCGGTTCGACATCAATAGAACACAAACCGACATCACGCCTAGTGCCATCGAGGATCATGATAGATCTCTTGCGTGCTCGCTGGCGGCGGAAATGGAAATGATCGATTAACAAGACTACAATGGGTTTTCCCCCCGGTCATATGGCTTTACGGGTGTGTGTGCTTCAACGTATTGAGCGAGCACTTTACCGAAAAGACCCCTCTTTGTGTTTAACGGTACGCCCGTGTCCGTGACATATGTCAATTATTAAAACGGCTATACGTAGTGGGATTAGATGGCAATGGCGTTAAAATGTATCCATATATAAAATGGGTATTTTTTTATTATTTTTTAGATCGCTGTTACACCGATATCTTTATTTTACTCGCAGAACTAACTACAGCCCGCAACACAGAAACTCGTGAAGACTAGCAAAATCGCAACAAATTAATTATGAGTATTGTTGCTGTTGTTGGTATTGTGCCAGAGGTTCATCCGTCAGCGTTATTATTACTATGAGTGTTTACAGCGGGTCTTGAATACTTCCATAACGATGTCTCTCCGTTAGTGAGCCTATAGAGTGGCACCGAACACTCCGTGACAAATGAAGTGGTCGTATGCTATCATTAAATTAATAGTTCATTGTGTGTTCTCGTTTAGAATGATACATTCCCAAATGTCATTGGATCTCAGTAGCAGAGCGCAGTTGTTCCTCTACTCTCAGCATGAATGGCATGCCTGATGGAGTCGGTCACTGAGGTTAATGGCTCAAATAATCTATCCCTTCAGACAAGCACTAGTTACAGTAAACCACTACTGGATCGATATGGTGTCAGGCTACCAGCACTAATTAACGGCGCTTTACGAGAGAACACAAGTGGCTATTCCCATAAGCCCCGAAATCCAATTTAGTAACAGGCTTGATGTTTGGAATACTGACTTGCAACAAATGAGGAACACATTTAAACTATGATCGAGCTTTTTTAAGAAAATGCATTACAATAGATGCCCTGTTGAGAATTATGATATGAGAAAGATGCTGTATTCAACATACTCAACCATGAACATCAATGTGTAATTGGCACCGAGTTACTACCTGCTGTTCTGATACTGCCTCTATAGTCGCACGATTCAGCAATCTATTGGGAAGATAGCTATACCGTAGTCAAGAGAATGTGTCAGTAACTTGGATGTTTCAAATGCCTATTCGGCAAATAGGTCGTTAGATTATTGCTACAAAAAAAAACACACCAAACATGACCGAGACATCAAAATGAATAAAACTGGACCTGTACGCCCTATATCCTGCATATATAAGAGCACTGTCAAAAGATGATTGATTCTCGAAACGTGTTCTAGATATATACCTGTCGAAAAAATTCGTACTTCTCTTAATGACACCTAGGTGTAACGATTTAGCAAAATAAAGGTATCCCACTGATGTACTATGTTAATACTTATTAATAATTTGTGTATCATTAGCTTTAGATGTATACATCTCTTTTTTATACAGACTATGAATTATCTTCGGAAGTTGGAAATGTAAATGTAAACATTGCTATTTTATGGCCAATTTTGTTCATAAGGTAGGCTAAATGGACCGAAGGTAATGAGGCGAAGTGAAAGATGAAACATCCTTCTGATATAGCTGGGTCGAGGTTTGAACCCAGTTGCTATGGATATATGGCCAACCGCACTACCAGCTAGGCCATGGAGGCTCCCAGGATGTTGGATTCAGATTACCCTGAATGAAGAGAGTGAGAAATGTAAATTATAATTTTAGTTATATTAAATGCTTTAAACATGTGCACGCATATATATATATATATATATATATATATATATATACGCACGCACGTACACACACACACACACACACACACACACACACACATCAATCATCACAGGCACTATAATTATATGGGTGGTCATATAGAAAGTAGGAGAATAACTAATGCCAATTTTTATTGATAGTAGCAGATAAAGAAAGATCATAATTTATTTCCCCAGTGATCCATTATATTATATGTGTGTTTATGACTGAAATGACAGCATTTCCATGTATTTTGTAATAGGAAATTGCTCCTAGTGTCCATGGTAGTTCTATCTGAATTACCATCTATAATATATACAGTATCCAATTAACATAATTATATTCAGAAAAAATAGCAAACATATGAACACAGAGTATTATCAATGATATAAATATTGTACTAAATGATTCTGTAATTTGTGAAATCGTTCTTAAAATGTGAAATTGTTACATGTTTGTATCCCTGGAAAAAGGCCGAAGACACGTCTATTTTTCCCTTGATTTGGGCAATTTATTGTCGCACAATGACAGCTACGAGTCGAATATGGTCATCATGTGGGTAAGTCAGCAATGATCAGACACGGTTATGTTTAGTTTACAGAATCAACCATCTTCGTTATTCAGGAGCCTTTTAGATTATTGACCCCGGTCGGGCTATGTTAGAAGGGTGTTTCACCTTTGACCTCGCTTCATTATCTTTAGAGGTCGCTCGGCCCATTTAGCCGACCTTATGCACAAAAGTGGCCGTAAAACAGCGCCATTTATATTTAGATTATTGACTATTGTCATTCTCGTACAGTATAAATTGGAAACTTATCGTCTTAACTGCAGCAACATCCAGAACAGCACTGTCACAAATCAAACTATTATTTTGACAATATGTGAGCGTTAGAAATTTTCAGTTTATCATCATCAGTCCAGAGAAGCTGATGAGTACCAAGCCGCTGAAACTGCTTATGTGTTTTGCTCTGATACGTTTCCCGATAGGACACTAAAGCAGGAGTGGTGAACGATTGTTTGCCTCTGTTTTGCACATTTGATACAGTAGATCATTAATGCAGTCGTTTAATGCAACTTTACTAGACTGGCTTTACTAGTCTGGCTTTTGGGGAACAATCTAGATAGCAAACAGCTTCTTCGTGGAGCGTGGACTTGCCACCAGGTACTGTAGACTACCTCCCCAATGAGTGGATTGTGCCAGAGATGTATTACATAGAACCTCCAATCAATGATAATCTTTTTGAACAGGATATGAAAGGCATCCACATTATAGCGTTATAAGCGCTGAGCACAGAATAGATGGGACTTATTCTACTCTTGTACTACATTGCCACTACCCAGACTTGTCAAATTCACAAGTAATACTTTTTACTAATGCTATTATCATTTATAATCACAAATTAAACCAATTAAATTTCATCCCGGTAAGTACCAGGTTTTATATACTTCACGAGAACACCAGCCCCTAAGCTATCGACACATAATTCACCACTTCATTGGCATAACGTTATACAGCAACACGACATGGAAGCCACACATACTTCAGGCATGTCAATGGGAATCTTCAGAAACGATCACCTGAAATCAAATAAAAAGCGTATTTCCATCTGGTCATCCTGTACGTTGAATATTTCTCTGAAGTATCACAAAATTAAGTTAACTTTGTGGAGATGGTACCACGAACGACAGCAAGGTATCTACTAAATAGATATTATAAGACATCGTTTGTCGCTGGTATGGTTCAACAATTTGGATGGCATACGTTGCAAGCACTTCATCAATAGCTCCTATAGATATCGTGGCAGTCAAGCCATCCTAATACAATGCCTTCCTCCTACGAGCAATCCGACATCATCAACAAAGCTTTCTCTATATTCTGGCATTGTACAGCGCAATAACCTATCACCGACGGTCGTTCAAGCCAATACTTGATATACTTGAAATAGTTCAGGATCTGCTTAGTAGGACATCAGGTCTACCCTCAAATCCCGCGTTAAAATTACCTAACATCTATATATAACATATATTTTAACTTGTATTCTACATTGTGTGCTGCACTCATCTAACCCTTTAAGATTTAAGCTTTTTAATATTCACCCTACTATAGGAGTTATCATCATCTTCATGTGATATATAGTATTGGAAGAAGAATATTCAGCATGATGAAAACTTGGATTTCTTAACAGGTAGTTGATATAATTCAATATTAAATATAGAAGAGGCGATCTAGCTCTCTATGGTATATCAATATTAAGTTATACGGTGTAGATCTGTGGAACAGCCATAATTTATCAGTCTGTAAATTTTTAAGAACAATGATTTCCAGACTCTACAGTAGTCTGGGCATGATATATCATGCATGTAAATTGTACCCTGTCCCCTTGTGAGCAGCGTCATATCGAGATTCGGGCCGGGATTATCTTCAGTGACAGCCTGTCATGGGTAGTTTATTGTGAAGCATACAGTTATCCAAGTGTGTCATCCCCTTCGCATGCCTGCTATCTAACCAGATCACTTTGTAACATTTCACCATCTTTTAGCAAGCGCCAGTGTCTGTGTGTCTAATACAAGAACATACTCCATACATATTATAGTGAGAAGCAGATATTATAGAAAAATAGAGCTCTATTCTCACTTTTACTGAGGATATTAAAGTGCGCGTGCATATCGTGTGTATATGTGTATATATATATATATATATATATATATATATATATATATATATATATATATATATATCGATTGTGTGATGTTGTGTGAGTATATATATATATATATATATATATATATATATATATATATATATATATATATATATATATATATATATATATATATATAATATACATATTTTACATAAATATGCACCCAACTTCAGACCTGGGAGTTACATTTTGTATCTAGATATTGTTTTCAATGTAACTGACTGGTATCTAGATACATTTGCAATTTTTCAAATGTAACTAACGTGTCTAGATACATTTGCAAAATTATCTGAATATCAGATACGTTTTATATACATGATTAAATACTCATACATGTAATTGTATATTTTAACACGATTAAAGATTGTCATTAATGCTATATAATGTTAACGTACAATTTCTTGACTGGCCTTTAATACGAGTTATTAAAAGAGCTATGGTAATTATCTCATCTTTTAATTTATCTTTCATGTTTTAACTTGCAATGGTGAACAAGGAAATATGATCAACATGAATAATTTATGCTAATTATTAAAGCCATATTGAAGCAATCAGGTAGATCATGTCATGACATTATAATTGCTCATAGAAATATTAATAGGGTTTGTTTGATGAGTTCTGGCCAAATCATTTATAAACCTTGATTGTATATATTTCATGTTTTAAATTACAATTGTGAATTGGAAAATACGAATGAACTCTAAGTAGCATGTTTGTATTAAAGTTGCCAATATGTGAATCAATATGACCATATAAATGTTATAACTGAACATGAATAAACCTGAAACATATTGACTAATACTGTCATGTTCTTGCACACACAAATATACACGCAATTATAACATACACCGCACTATAACATACACTCTAGATACACTTGGAATGTAACTGTAACTTATCTAGATACATTCATAAATCATTTATCTAGACGCGTAACTGTGTCTGAACATATTTCAATGTAACTGTAGCCTATCTAGATACATTGGAAATGTATCTGCCCCAGGTGTGTGCGTGTGTGTGTCTGCGTGCGTGTACACACACACACACACACACATATATATATATATATATATATATATATATATAACTTGGTACAGGACAGGACATCGGATATCCTGTTCATTACCACACTGAAACGGATGTATCTGTCAACTCCAGTGTGAGTCAACTTTTCAGTTAGTGACCATATCGAGCTACGGGGCTTGAAGCTTTGTGGGACTGTTTGCAGCATATCAGCGTCACAGGAACAGCCAATACAGAGAGACATTTAGATGTTTTCCCTGGTCTATCAAACAAATCAGTTTAGCTAGGCAACCTCTTTCGCCTTCGCTTTGGGCAGCGTTTGTTTACGTCATTAGACGGCTCTGAAAATGTTTGTGGCTCCCTCTGGTGAGTTCAATAAAAACCGGACACATCAATCAGATGTCACAATGGCGGATAGAGTTGGTGATCGCATTCGAAGTGGAACAAAAACCTTGAATTATGATGAAACATTGGTATGATATACTTATTCAGCTATTTATTTACTTAGCTCTAAGTCTTGTATAGATGTGATAACCAAAAAAAGAAATAACCGTTTGATTTATATAATGTAATAAACTTTTGAATATTTCACGGTGTTCATCTTCATTGTTGACCTACCTCAATAGAAGCGTACATAGAGGTGTTATCACCCTGGCCAAGGACACAAGCAATTACTGACATGCGATATTAAACATAAAATTACGCACTATTTTAAAATTGAGATATTTTCTGTATGATGATAATTTGGTGACGTTTTGATATTTAAGTTATTTCCTCAGTGAAATGCAGCAAAAAACATTTAGTCAGTGTAGACTAAAGACTTTAGATCTAGTCACTAGAGTATATCAGTATTATCACTAGACTAGTGATAATACTCATATACTCATATAGTGTTATTACAGTTATACTAATTCTAATACTATAATGAAATTGATAAATAAATATATCTAAAATACAGTATAGTTATATTTAAGTTATAAAATATTTCAGACTTAAAGCATAATAAATACTGCTCTGTTAGTGCTATATGTAATATGTTTGAGTGGGGTACACCAATAGGGGGTGTAGGCAGGTATCAGCCGCCGACGCACATCGGCCGCCTATGTTCTCATTGTTATTCACATGGGGGAGCCACTGTGTCTATAGTCTATACCTCAGTATTGTTTAAATATTTACACTTAACAGTTTACACCTTTATATCTTGGGTTATACATAACTTTTATTGTTGCCAGTAATTTGGTTTATTAACTTTAATACCGTTTTATTTTTAAACATTCTAGGACACTGAATGGCCTAAATTGTGCCGATGTGTCATTAAATAACATAAATTTTGTGATTAGATGTCAAGCTGTCACTGACTTGATCACTGTACCACTACCAGACATTGATTTTGCGTGTGAGATTTGTTCAAATTTATATTCGTTTGCTCAGAATAGAAAAATAATAGCATTATAATTTACACCTCCTTATATACAGTTTGATGTAACCTTCTGATCATGTTCATTGCAATTTGTCTTTAGCCTGCATATCAGTTACCTTTGTTGTCATTCAATCATTTGCCAATTACTAGTTCAGATCTGCCTAGAATGGAATGGAAGCAGTGCGCGGCAAAGCCTTGCAGCGTTTTATACTTGGTTTATAGGCAGCCGATATGCGTTGGCGGCTGATACCTGTGTAGACCCAATAGGGAAGTTGTTAGAACATTCTACTGCAGGTCGTGGGTTCCAATCTGGTTTTTGTGTTTGTGGAATGTTTTCCTAAGGAATTGTCTCTTCAGCATACGTCAAGACGTGACCAGTACTGAGGCTAAATAAACCTATCAACCAATCCACATGTCAGGGTATACATGGTTTTGTTTGATAATTAGTTATAATCACTTATTTCATTTCATTTGACAGATGTTTGGTCGCTACAGCAAAGAGCTGGGTGCTTTTGCCAGACAATCTGCTGATGAAATCCGAAAACAAAAGGAGAACTTACAGGGAAGAAGAGCACCACCAGAACCATCAAGTAGCTTTAAATATTACACAGAAACAAAATGTGTTAGATGTAAACGTAAGTATACAAATTATTGTACTTTCTTTCTTAGTTTAGATATCCCCATTTCAAGGAACCAGAATCCTGTGTTGTTCCTATGCATCATTGTGCTTTAAAATACTTCTGTTCACTAACAGGGAAGCAGCACAGAAATTTTGAACTGAAATACCCTAAAGGTGGTCAGTGACAGTCTTTTACATACTTACACTCCACCCTCAGAAAATATTTTTAAATGTGTAATACTTAGAACAGTAACCAAAAATTATACAGTAATAATCACAAAATATACTTGATATCATAGATATAGGGAAATAATCCAAATTACTGGAGGGCCACCATTACGCTGCACTGGAAGCCAGATTCAAAGGTGGGAAGGAGCAAACTGAAATGCTCTTGACGTCACATGGGCGCTCACTAGACTGGCGTGGATTATAGTTTCTCTTGAACGATAATATCAGCCATTTTGAATCATCTTCCTCTTGTCTGGTTCCTTCTGGCTCAAAATTATATGGTTGTATATAATTCATGACATAATTTTAACAAGATAATGCCCTTCTGGAATAATAGTTTGCTCACACTTGTTTACATGCTTTTGTATGGGCTCTACAGACTTCAGGTCAACTGGATACGCTCAAGTGGTGTCAGCATTTAGGAGGTCTTGGTCTAGCTTAAAAATGGCGGCATCCCCAGGCCATTAAAAGTCAGTTAATCAGCACTTTGAACTGAATTATTTAATATGTGGGTGATTGTTTACACATTTTGACATTATTTATGATATTTGTGAGTATAGAGCTGTATTAGTCCTCAAAATTTGAAATGAAAGTGGACTATCCCTTTCATGTAGCTACAGATAATTCCAAGATTACTGTTATGCCTTATGGTAAAAATATTTGTTTGATCTGACTAAATAATCACCAGATGTTTTTAATTCTCTTGATTTTAATCGTTAAAAGATGTGTTAATTAATGTGTGTTAGATTCTGTTCAGCATATAATTACTATTAGCCTGGTAAAATAATTTATGCTATTAATAATAGTATAAATTATTTTATAATAGTATTATGCATATTTTAACAAATATGATATAATTGAAAACACAAGTAACATTTTCTAAGTATATTTATTACAAGTCAATATAATACATACCAGGGTTTTTTGACAAAAATGTAGACTGGGCCTGATCAAGTGGGCAGTACATTATCTAAGCTGAACTTAAATACACCAATAGACCTGCCCTACTGGTGCTATATTTGTTTCAAATACATGGAGATACTGTTAACAGGCTAGCTTTAAGTGATTTAGAGAATTCCTCCAATCACAAGAAATAATTGTTTCTGTTGACACAAGTAAGCTCTATGAGAAATACATGATGTAGCACAATTGATTAAATGCCTTTTCTATTGGCTATCTTGGTTATCCCAGGAGTTGTACTCAACAGAAGTAGTATTTAGTGCTACCTGGTAAAACTGGCAACTCATCAGTTGATCCATTAGATACAAATGCTATATAATTTATTTGTCTTCTAGGGAGCAAAGATGAATTCAACAAGTCATGTACTTGGAAAAACCTGGAATTTTTTTTTTAATTTTCCATGCCCTGGAATTTGATAAAATCAGGAAATGTCCTGGAAAACATATTATATTGCCCGTGAAAAAATCCACATAGAACAAAAAAGCCTGAAAATAAATATTATGACTTCAGTTGTACCAGTACATAGTCTTGATATCCCATGGTAGTTAAAATTTAAATAAAAGTCGGTGGATCAGACAGTTAGAAGGGGTGAGGTGGAGGCTGTACCATAAAATGTCAATAATCGATCATACATTAAATAAATATGATAAGCTATTTCGCAAATATCTTGATTTACTACCTTTAAATCTTGTATATTTTGTCCTGGAAAATAATATTTTCTTGGCTGTAGGAACCATGACTTTACATCTGGACCATCAAGACCCACTAAATGGCTTGAACTCATAGCTTATTTATTAGGTATGTTAGACTATCATACCTAAGTAAGTTACAATATTTTTACTGTTATTGATAGTAAAAATATTGTAACTTTATTTTGAACAAGAAATTAAATTGTAAAATAACTGTCCAATCACTGTCTTAATTAAATATGACATCATTAGCCGCATTACGGATTGGGAGAGAGAAAGACACTATTATTATTTAGTTATTTTGAATGAGTTCCTGAAAAATAAAATTTTTCACATACGTCCATTTTACACATTAATTCACTCACGTTATCTGACTTCCTTGAATTACATATCTGTTTAATTGCACCTAACCAAGTTTTGTTTATTTCATCTCACCTTCTTTTGACTTTCAAGTGACATTCAGTTTTCAGTGACTGTTTAGGTCAGCAGATTTAGTTTTTTTACTTAGACTCATACCTTTTTTGAGAAAATTGTTCACGTCTTATTACTAACCCTATGTTCTAAGCATTTAATTCAAACTCTAACCTACTATTCATTCATTGTATGACATATAACCTGAGCAAAGTCACCATTACTTTACCCTAAGTCTTCTCAATTCAATGTTTTTATTTCTTCATCTTGCCAAGGATTATGATGGCTGTGCTAAACAGGGTTGGTAGGGTTACCCTCCTCATTTTTGGTTTGGGCTAAACTCCCTTAGAGGTAAATTATGTGTATATTCCCTCCAATTGGCAGATAAATAATTGCTTTACCTCCACTTACCAAGCATAAACAGTGTATATTATATTGTGCAGTGGCGGGGTGTAAATGAACGTTGCCGGAATAAATGTTAATAGTATTATGCTCAATACTCAATCATAGTAAAACCCAGCTTAAACCGGGTAGTTAAACACAGATTTAAAACATGAATTTAGTCTTCAGGCTGGCCTAAACCAGTTTAGCTCAGGTTCAGTTCTAACCCTGGTGCTAAAGATCTCTTACATTCAGTGTCATCTGTTCACTGAAGTGTATTATTTCACAGTAGCAGCTAAAGAGATACAGCTAAAATCTGTATTACTTTGGCAGCTGACAGAGAACTATGGTGGTTTCTGCTTGTTTCTCTGGATACTGAGAACTAATAATAAATTATGTCACTAGATCTTTGGTACAGGAGATTTCAAAACATTTTAACTGCTTTTCTGTGGCACTGCCAGAGAATTAAGCGAATTATTATGTATTAATTCTCAGGTTGGATTTAATATCATGCATATGTCTTTATTGGATGCTATCTGAAACTTGCACATATTTTCTAAAGATTTTTGTTTAATTATATTTGTTCTTGAACATTGAAATGTTTTTCATGCAGTGATTATTTAAATATCCAGTTTCTTCAAGTTGATATTTCATTATTGACAATTAATTATAATTTGAATTCAAGAACTTTCAGATTTAACACATACCAGTATTGGTAATGACAAACACATTTACCACAGTAAGTGTTGTTGTTTTCTAGGAGATAAAAATGATACACAATCATGCTAGTTATGAAGAAACAATGTATTAATGATAATATATTAAGTAAGTTAATTCTCAGGCATATATTTAGGAAATATAGGATTTTATCAAGTACTTTTATTGGGTTTTTTTGTTAAATATTTGGATATTGGTGGTGTATTTAAAAATATTTTAGGACACCCCCTGGTAAGCAGAAAAAGTTAATGTATTTAGTGATTCACTGCAGTACTTGGCCAATATAAACATGTTCTATTGCTTTGATCAGGTTAGCCTAGAAATTGCTATATTTAAGCACCAATAGTTCCGTCAGTACAATTTTTGTCAGACAGTCAGGAGAATGATGGTGAATATTTCTCATGATATTGTGGTGTAAAATGTTCTGGGTGTGATTTGTCATTTACCCCAAAACTGAAACCTATTAAACAGTGAAAGAAAGCTAAAGACAACAGGTGTGGAATGTGATGACTAAAGCAAATTTGGATGCTAGAAACATGCAGATCTCCTGGCTGCTGCTGTTAATATTATCTCTCTCTGGTTTTACCTAGAATTAAAGACTGGTGGTAAAACATTGGAAATACTTTTCCCAAGAGGTTTCCTACATTTGACTCTAATTTTGCAGATTTGTTAGTTACGGTGATCATTTTATGGATTAAAAATATATCATAAATCTCATGGCTGTGACTATACTGAATAATGAACTTGTTATTGATCTTCTACACAAGTGAAGGGGCACCTCCATGGCCTAACTGTTAGTGCAGTTGGTCACAGATCTATAGCACATGGGTTCAAACATCGGCAGGGCTATGTCAGAAGTGTGTTTCATCTTTGGAGGTCACCCGGCCCATTAAGCCTACCTTGTGCACAAAAGTGGCCGTAAAACAGCAACATTCTGCACAAGTGAAGCCATAGTTCTGTTGTTTAAAGCAAGGGATGCAACCAATCGTGAAGTGATAAACAGATCAGTTGTAACCAAAAAGAAATGTAGGGAAAGGTCTAATAATCAAATAGTTACTGTACATAATATTATATCAGCAGTAAGAAATAACAACAAACTCCATTGCCTATACTGGTATGTAGCGTGGTTTATCACATAAATCAGTCACCTGGACTCAAACTCTGGCCTGTCTAAGTCTGAAGGGTGTTTCACTTCATATCTTCACTTTTGCAATCAGAAATAAATGGCCCATTTAGCCTAATAAAAGTTGCATAAAACATTTGCACACACACATTTTAAAATTTATTTTTATTTAATCAAGAGGCCGAATCCTTATTTAAACAAATGTGTACTAATGTCGTGGAGAGATGTTTAAAAAGATTGATCTATTAATAATATTTTAACATTACATATGCTGACAGTCAATTTAATGTGTTAATGAAACTTATAAATACATCATACATCATTTGATATCTTGAAATTATATCATCTCGTTGTACACACTAAACAAGTCATGCTTACATTATTGTTGGGGTAATAATCTACTAATGTTATTATAAATCTGGCTATCAATTATTGGACTTATCAGTACTGATCAGATATGGGGTCAATTCAATTTTGGAATTACTTATTTAAAAAATGGAATTGGTTGAATTGAAGTTTGCTACCAAAAAAAGCTTTCCGGACTAATCAGGCCCAAACATACATTAGTGGTGTCATTTCTATACTGAAGAGACTTTAATGTTGAGATTATACCATTGCTGTGACTGTTACACTTTGGTAGCCAGATGGTGCTCCATGTCATTGAAAACTAGAATTGTGGTAATAGAGTGAGACCTTCTAGTATAGCTACTGGGATTTTTTATCCTACTAAGTGGATATGGATTTGTAGTTTTTCAGATATTTTATGTGCAGTTTGACAAAAATTAGTCTTCCCAGGTTATGGTCTTTTTCTCGATCCGGTGGTAATGCCGTTCTGATTTTTTGAGAAATGATCATAATCTGCTTTATACATTATATGTTGTTCAGCAGTGCAAGCAACCTTCAAATATGTTGTATGTTTTCCAATATGTACTTCATGACAGGGATGCATCTTGTATGACATGCAGTCTGTATATTTTCTCGTGAGGACCATCACCATTTTCTCTCCAATTCATTATCATAAAAATCAACTCTTCATCAATACTATCATCAGGTGACTTCATTAACCTCAGTCAGTTATTATTGCAAAAATATTACTAAAGTATCAATATCACTTGTTCTCCATGCTCCCTTAGTGTTTCAATAACATCAATGTCTGTTTAGGATCAAACAAATGGCGGCGTTTTGCCGAATTCTTGGTTCAATGAAATTTATGACTGTTTTATACTGTAAAATGGAAAATGTTGGCATCATTTTTTGCCATTCGCAAAATTCGCTAACTTGATACGATTGCCAACATTTGCCGATCTACAGTATTGTGATAATATATCTGGTGTAAATAAACCAGAGCAAATTATACTGAATTTTCCCCAACATTGATAGCCAGCCATAGGACAGTGGGAAAAACTGGTCACTTCCACTTTCTTCCAGAGGAGATGGAAGTAAGTGGAAAAATGTCAGGTTGAAATGTCAGGTGGAGTAGATAAGGGGTCTCAAATTAATAAGCACCCAAATTTATTGTTCCAGAGTAACGCAACTTTCTATGGTGATCCAACTACATCTTAGAAGAACAAATTTGTCATGTATAATATTTCTAGAACTTCATCACAGCAAAAACTGAAAAGACCACGACCCAAAACAAATCTGATGGCAATCTTCAGTAACATATATTCCACACATAAAATCAAACAAATGACTGGATTCTACCATGATCATCAACCTAAATCTCCAGATTTATTTTTTTACATCAATACTCTAACAATATTATTCTATTTCAAACTTTCCTATCAGCATACAAAAACAGAAAATCAACTTTGAAGCTTTTAGTATCCCTAATCTTTTCCTAAGTTTCGAGTGAATCATCCCATTCATGTTTAAACAATGTATGTTTAAAAATCACAGTTTTGTGCAAGCCAGATTTTGGATTTAATGTTTAAAAAAAATTGTGCTTTGAACATTAATAAAACCTGCCTATATCATTTATAATTGCTTAACTATATTTAAATATTACAATTAACATTGATAATTCTTTTTATCGGAATAACAAGTGTTGAAACTTGAAAATATGCTTAATTTTCATAAAAATAGGTTTTTATACTATTTTTTCCATGCTTTAAACCACTTTCAGAAGAAACTGTCGTGTGTGTGTGATCTGCCATTTACTTTATTTAGCATATAATTGAATAATGCCTAGATGTTTGTAATAGTTAACAAAAATGTTAAAGACTGCATTACTAATATAGTGAATCAATAACACGGATTATGGATGATGAAAAACAGATTAAATCTAAATGATTATAAAAAGGAGCTTTTTGTTCTGCATTAGTACATCCATGATTTTGATCAGCCATTACCAATTTCTGTTTCTATTGCAGATGCCATTGTTTTAACATCAGTGAGGAACCAAAGGTTGTGGTTTGAGACTATCATGTTAGTGGCATCTGATATCATTTGTATGATGCAGTTATCATTCATTAACATCAGAAACATCTATCAGAATTTAATAATTATGTCACTCCAGGCACTGAAAATAGTAGTCAATGACTTCAACCCATTAAACATTGATTAGTTTTTGTCTAGAATTCGTTTTTGTGAAGGCCATTATTTCAAATTTGTCCATCAAAACAGCTTGGTAAGATCCAGGTTGGTTGTTGACTTTACAGTTCCTGTAGTTTTAATAATGTGACATTCCAATTCTAACTCAGTCACAACGTGTGACACTGCCTCATAGTGATGTGCCATCTACATTTGCTTTTGGAAAATTATTTCAAACAGAGTTATGATGATGACCACCCTTAAACATTATCTGCAGGTGAATATTTCACCATGCTTCTTGGTACACATCTATATTTGAATAGCATTGTTTTAGTTCATAGAAATTAATGAAACCATTCTATTTATATTTAATCTTGAATGATTGCCATATCATTGCGTATGTTTAGCTGATATGACCTGTGATTAACTGTTCTCACCGCAAGACCCACCAGCATATAGGTACCAGACATGGGGTCAATTCCATTTTGTTAATTCCAGTTCTACTCAACTCCATTTGGTCAATTCCACATCAAATTTATCAATTCCAATTCTTTTTTTCTGACTCTTTTTTGCCTAATACTTTTTATCATGAATAGATACTCCGAGTACCTACTTGGAATACTAACTCTGAGTTGTTTATATTCCAAGTAGGATTGTCATAGAAGAAATATTTCTGAATAAAAAAATTAATTTGTGGATTATTTTTTTTGTCCGTTCTAAACATTGATTCCTAAATAGGAATATCTCTATATAGATTACAGCTATGCTATGTGGTAGTGTCACAGTGTTGTAGGCAGAGCCCACTGGTTAAATGCTCAAGTGGGGTGCCACAGTCTGTGTGCATGTCTGATATATATATATATATATATAAGGAACCAAAGTTCTGGATCAATTTGGTTCCAGTATATTGGTAACACCACATGTAAGTGTTAACCTGGTAAAAATTTATTTGATGATATTTGATTATATCAAGTGGTGGATCATAGTCTTGGATGCATCCCCATGTAAGAGTGTATTTTGTAATTATCAAAGATGTGTTTATATTCCACTGTCCAGTAGGAGCCTTGAAACAAAGGTTTTTGCTTAGTTCCGCCCAGCAGGGGTCAGATCCTGTGTTTACTTTCACATCTCTGCTGGGTACTAAACCACTTATATATGGTAAGTTTACAAAATATCTAAAATTGTTATTAAGACAGTTAGGTCTGTGGCTAGGCTATAATAGTCACAGTTTTCAGAGGAGGGGCAGTTTTTGCTTCAGATTGGCATTCCCGGTGAGTTGATAAATTAATTAACTACTAAATAGCAATATCTCTATATAGATTAAAGGTATGCTATGTGGTAGTGTTGTGGGCAGAGCCCACAGTATCCAGACCATTTAATTGGTTAAATGCTCACGTCGGGTGCCACAGTCGGTATATGTATCTGATATATATATATATAAGGAACCAAAGTTCTGGATCGCTGCCATCTCCACTGAATTATTTAAAATAAAGGGGGACGTTAAAGACCCCCTGAGGAAGTAAAACACTCAGGGTATTTCGGCTCCATCTTTATGTACTACTCCCCCTGTGTGTGCTGAATCAATCTGGATAATTTTGGTTCCAGTATTTCGGTAACACCACATGTAACTGTTAACGTTCTAAAAATGGTAAATTAATTTGTGGATTTAATTTTTTTGTAAATTCAAATTCCAATTATTTTAAATAATCATTTCAAATTCCGGAATTGAATTGACCCCATGCCTGATAGGTACCACTATATAGGGCAAGATGACCTCCAAATAGTACCCAAGTAATCATCAGCTGATACCATGCTTGATGTTACCTGATAACAATATAGTGATTTATGGCCACAGTAAGTGGCATTAACTGACAAAACAGGGTTAGTTTTCATTTTGAGCATATTCAAGTGGTACTTTGGAGAGGGAATGAAAATGAGGGCCATGGTGTCCAAAGCTGTCGAGATCTCCATTAGCTCTTAATCGAGTATGTAATAACTTGAGTAAAAATTTTGATCATTACATATTGTGACATATATCAAACTGCACTGGTCTATTTAAACTTGACTAATCATGAAGGTCGCCTAAAATACTCTGATCATCAAACATTAATAGTCAATCCACCAGATGCAGTATTTTGATTAATATATAAATAGTGAAAAATTTTACATTTAGAAAATAAAATATACTCGTTTTCCATAGCTTTTTGATGTTTCTCTTTTTATCATTAACATAACTCATTAGTTTCATCGTGAAATGCCATAGGGGCACTTTAACAGGTTGGCATGCTAAACAATTGATCACATTTGTCATCGTGTAATTCCCACAGAAAATGTGATTTGTTCCTGCTAGAAGCTCTGATATATCATGTGATGTCATCAAATAATAGTTAATTAACATAATTTTTCAATTTTTTCAAAAACGTATAATTATTACTGTTAGACTTTTCTTTCATTTCAGGTGCTTGCATATGGTTCCGCGACTCAGTTATTGCTCGTATTGGAGAAGACTGGGTTTTTCTGACATTACTTGGCATTACAATGGCTATTATTAGCTTTATTATGGATTATATAATAGACAAATTTCAAGAAGGTAAACTTAATAAAACAATAGAATAATAACAATAATGTATATTTAATAAAGCACTCTTGCTAGTAGGAGCTATTCAAAGCCACTATACAGTGATACCCTAAATACACTATTTCTTTAATCAAGATGGATTAATATTTCAGATCATTTAGTGCACATACTCTGATATCATCCTTTTTTATATGACAGAGGTACAGGTACCAGATAATTGCTTTTATCTTTCATTTATTATCATATTTATTACATAATAATGATAATTTAATACTTTTCAGCACGCCTGTGGCTTTATCAAGAAGTGAGTTTCTCTATTGCTGTGCAGTATCTTACCTGGATTATCTTTCCACTTGTATTTATTTGTTTTTCTACTGGATTTGTGCATCTTGTTGGACCACATGCAATAGGTAAATAGCACAATTACATCACATGTTTCCTACTGGAAACAAATGACTGTTAAAATTAACTTATTTAAATAACTTCAAATCATTTTTAATCCCTTCGGTTATCAAAATCATCTTTTGACTGTTGTCCATTGTGAGCAGATATTCATATAATACTATTCAGTTTGGTCACTGTTCTCATTTTGCTGTAGGAGTCAGACTGTCATACTGACTAGTATACCTTGTTAATTTGTTTAAACCTTTTATTCACAAACATTTTAAAACCAAAATATATATTCTCAAAATTCCATTCCAATTTGGAAGATAGGTTTACAGAAAACTGATTGTTTGATACGTATTCCAAACTTCAGAAAAATGGATTTATATTAAGCTAACCAAGCAATGTTTATTAAATGATTGTTTCAAAATATTCTTAATTTGTTAGTTTTGTTTTGATAATATATCGTAGGTTCTGGGATCCCTGAAATGAAGACTATTCTCAGGGGTGTAGTACTTAAAGAATACCTCACTCTAAGAACACTCATTTCTAAGATTGTTGGACTCTGTACCTCACTTGGGTGTGGCCTTCCTATTGGAAAAGAGGTAATGATATGGTGTTTAAGCCTATATGTAATATATCAATTATCAAGATATTTAACATAAGGTGTTAAACCCCCATCTTGTTAGCTAACAGAAATGTTTATAATTTTAGGGACCATTTGTCCATGTGGCAAGCATTGCTGCAACACTCTTAGGAAAACTGATTACACCATTTCATGGGATATTTGAGGTAAGTCTCAATCAGGGATTCCAATACAGATATGAGTAGTTTAGCTGTAATATGGATGAGTCAGTAATAACTTTTTGGGTTCTTAAAAATATTGTTATTCATTTACTGTCATAAAATTCATACAACTTCAGTTTATCGTTATGATTGACTAGTGGCTTTTATTACCCCCACCCCTTCCCCCACACACAGAGATGCCCATTTATTTTTGTTGACTCTTTAATAAGATATATTAGTTTTATTCATAACAAGACAAAAACAGTTCATATAAATGACATACAGAAATAGTTATTTTAATGTATGGTATTCCTTAAAACTTCATAGATTACTTAAAATAATGATACTTCATTTTGTGTTAATTAGATAATTATTCACACAACATCCTTGATATCACATCTTACTGCATCATCCACTTGATACTAGTCAGCTAGATCATTAACAGGGCCAGAAAACTCGGTTGCCCAGACGCCTGAGACAAGTATATTTTCATGCAGGGCTAGTGCTAATCGCCGATCTTTTGAGATGAAAATTCACCAAATATGTATGAGCTTGCCTGATGAGCAAACCAATTAAAATAGTAGGTTTTTCATGCTGCGTTCTCATACCCATAATCCGCAATGCAAAGCTGGCTGTGAGTGCCAGCTATGCCTAAAGCCGAGATTCCACATACGCAGCATGTGTATGTGATATTGTGGTATCCATGTGTTTCGGACACCCCTCTCACCTTCTTACCTATTTTTCTTGGAAAAGCCTGTCTGGACACTCAAATCAGATGATTGAATCCAGAATTTTACGACCGGATCGTAAAATTCTGGATTCAATCGTCCGTTTTGTCACATACGCAGTCACACATAGATCTATAGAATCACGTTTGTATGTTTACATGTTTTCCATTTTTTGTCGGATTTGCATACCAAAATTCCATATACACGGTATGCAACATTGTGGTAGTGTATGTGACATTGCAGTATCCAATTGTTTCAGACACCCCTCTCACTTAGTGATCTAATTTTCTTGGGAAAGCCTGCCTGGACACTCGAATTGGACCGTTGAAGCCAGAATATTATGTCCTGGGTCATAAAAATATAGATTCAACCACCCAATTCACACCAATCGCTACATGGAAGTGTCTGTTTTTTGCATTCGGAAATCGTATATGCAGTCGTGCCTATTAAATTTTATTTATATAGTGAGAGTGAAAATGGCTACAGGTAACTCAGCAAAGCAGCAATGGGCTTCACTGAATAAACATTTCTTATCAAACAATCGATTTTTATTGAAAATACATATTTATATGTAGGCAGATGAAATAAAGCAGATTAAAAATAAATGATAATTTTGGATCAGGTGAAAAAAATTTGGGCAAGTGAAGACATTTGTTGGGTAAGTGCATTTCCATGGGGCAACTGAATTGAAAAACTATTTCCTTGTCATTAATTTGATTTATCTCTGCTGTTTAAAAAGAATAAACAATTACATTTGATCAGTTTAAAAGACTATCTGTAACAAGTTTTGCACTTGTATTGAAACCTACCAATTCAGTGGATTTAAATTGGTAACATGACAACAGTGTTCCAGCCTAAACATTTAATTGTCTTTCAGTATCTGTCAGAAAAATTCTAATTGAAATACCTTGTAAAAATACTATTAATCTGTTTGAGATTACTAAACAGTCACAGAATTCTTGAATGCCAAAAGAAAAGCAGAGGCCAGAGTCTCAACAATGCCAACCCTGCCAGAAAGAGATGGCTTTCCAGCAGAAATGAACACATTTATGTCCCTTTTAAAGTTTGGTTCCACCTATAATCCAACCATCCCAAGAATTCAGTCTTGTAGTGGCTGAAATAAACAAAAGAAATATGTCTGACTTCATCATGCCAACTGGTGGGTCATTCTTTTCGTGGCTAAAGTAACACAGATGCTGACATGACTTCAGTTTATCTTTACAAGAATCTTGTGTCTAAATAAAAAGCAAACATCGAATAAAGATTAAGAATTCTCAGTGGTTGACCCAATTAATTACAAAATTCCTCTAACCTTTAAGGTATGTTCCACCGTTGATATGCTTCAACATATTTTTATTATCTGTTTTAGAACCAATCTCGGAACAGTGAAATGCTGGCTGCAGCATGTGCTGTAGGTGTTGCCTGTACATTTGCTGCACCTATTGGAGGTAAGTTCTTCATTCAGAGTGTTGATTTATAGGTGTCTTGTACTTATCCTGTTGTATGATTCTGAATTGTGTTTGTCGTAATTAAATTTAATGGTTATTTGCAGACTAGCTTAAAATCATGAATGAGACAACATTTTTAAATAATATGTTTTCATATAAATCAAATAGTTTTTATTTAAATTAGTTTTTAATAATAATAAATAAATAATATGTTTTAATTTGTATTGCACAATAACCATAATGTTGTATCAAATGATACATTTCTTGTACATTGTTTAATGTCATACTTTCCCTGCATCTTCACTTTTATCAAAGTATTACCACACCCAATCTTGTTTTGGGACAAATATTGTTTGGATAATAATTAATCATGAATTACATAACAAGATTTAACTGAAACAGTTCTGATTTATTGATTGATTGAGAATATTTATGTTTACAAAGTGTGTGTGTGTGTAAAACTTGTTTTATCACACCTTTTAATTCAATGTTTATCTTCTTTTATGTTACATGTTACAGGGGTGTTATTCAGTATTGAAGTTACTGCAACCTATTTTGCAGTCAGGAATTACTGGCGCGGCTTCTATTCAGCAGTTTGTGGAGCCATGGTCTTTAGACTGTTAGCAGTCTGGTTCAGAAATGAAGGTTGTCTGAAACATCTAAACATTTTGTTTAGCTTATTTTCTTACTTCTTCAATATTTAGTCGCATATTGTATTGTCTATAGAAGATATTATTGTACAGAACTTCCCTGTTACAACCAATAATGTAATGTTATATAATATATTCCAGAGACATTGACAGCATTGTTCAAGACAGACCTTCGACAGGAATTTCCATTTGATTCAGCAGAACTTTTAGCATTCTCCTTTGTTGGGTACGTTCGGAAAAAAAAATAATTTGAATATTTATTTGAAATGTTAATGCACAGATGCTTTATTGAGTTAAAGCAGTAATTGTTTAGTCTTGGCACTGTCACAGTGGGGACACATAGCCAATGGCATCCCTAAGGAAACATACTATAAATACAAAGTTCCACAAAGATTTGAAAATTGACACGGTGGTGATCAGTAGTTTGTTGCTCTATCCCCTCTATTATAGGAACACCTCTGTTTTGTGTAAGCCTTCCAATAATACTCATGCAAAATTTAAACATTCTGCTGCATGGATTCAGCATGTGCTTTATCATACCAGTAACTTTTATCACAAACATATACCCTAGCTATGTTCAGGAAATGGTCCGTGCTGTCCTCATACATATCATAAGTGGCAAATAAAATGAGGTGATATAAAGTGATTAGTTTGATGATTGTGTTTTCGTAAGCCATATTTTCAAATGTTCAATAACCTTTCTCATTTTCTTTCTATCCCTTTTCATTTTTTTCAAATATCAAAATTTCCCCTGTTTGGTGTTCTAGTTTCCTAATGTATTTGAGTTAGTTATTTCCGTTTTAGGTGTTTTATTATATTTTATGTTTGATCATTCATACAGGATTATCTGTGGTATTGCTGGAGCATTATTTGTTTATACACATAGAAAATTTGTTGAATTTATTAGAAAACAGAAGAAGGTCTCCAACTTTTTACAACAAAAGTAAGTTTTTAAAAATATGTACCTTATGTACTCACTTATAGGATGAGGAAATAATCCATTAAAGAAGAAATGCACATTAATGGATGTCTGCACACTGACATCCTATTTCGCAAAATATTAACATTAACACGATTATATCATATTTTGTACATAACCAAAATCATAGAACTATTTCTGAATTAAAAAATTAAATGATAATTAATTTGTGGATTTAATTTTTTGTAGCAAACTTCAATTTCAGTTAGTATTCCAGATTTTTCAATTTCATTTTTTTTAAATGGGCAATTCTAAAGTTGGAATTGCCAATTAATTCCAATTCCGGAATTGAACTGTTCCCATGTCTACTTTGAAGTGACCACAAATACAAGTCATCTTATACATGAGGTGTGTGTGTGTGTGTGTGTGTGTATGTACAATAATGTTATATTAGTTACTGGTGTATTTTATTTACCAAACCTAATAATTGTTTGTAATATTTGTAGCCGTTTCTTGTATCCATGTATTGTGACATTTATCACTGTGTCATTGATGTTCCCACCCGGACTTGGTCAGTTTATGGCTGGACATGTAAGTAAGCTAAAGAGAAATTAACTGGTTTATTGTTCATTGTTGATATCATTCCCCAATACGCTGCCAAAAAATCAATACTAAACCTTTCTATAATATTAGACTTTTCTGTCTTTGATTTGATCTTATGTTATTATATAATAATGCAGAAAGACAGGAAGCAATCTAAATGTGTACATTTTCTAAATAAATCATATTACAAAGATTAATAATTTATGGTTGTTTGACTTTAGAATGAACTGTTTGTATGTCTGCTTGTGTGTACGTATGCACATGCTTTATTACTTTAGTTGTAGGTTTAAGCTGATCGTCACGAAACCTGGTGTATATTATTTTGTTGAATGTTAAATTTTCATCTGATTTACTTCACCAACAGCTTAGTAATCATCGAGCGGTGAACGAACTATTTTCTAACTGGACATGGAGTATCAGAGAACCAGAAAACTTCAAACAAGCAGAAATATTAGCGAGCTGGGCTGGCCCACAAGACAACATATTTCTTACTTTAGCATTATTTACGGTGGTCCGGGTAGGTAATTGTTGCACAGATGAAGCTTAGTAGTTTTTTTTTTTTTTTAATCAGTGATGATATTAACCTCTGATGTAATTTCTTAACGGATTAACGGCATGTTGTTTATTCCGCGTAGTTCCCAATGGCTGCCTTGGCTAACACACTACCAGTACCTGCTGGTGTCTTCATTCCTGTATTTACCATAGGTAAGTAGTACCATTGATATTTCACTTTTGATTGCTCGATCTTCAGCCAGCTTCACTATAATGCTGTTAACAAAATTATTCTAATTACTTGAGCTACGTGTGAATTAGATTACTAGCAGTCTTATAGTTCATCTAGCTGATATTAATACCATTCTTGTTATGTATTGAACTGACTACTGAAAAAATTTGTATTTAGTTTGATGATTCCATTATTAGGTATGTACGGGATTAAAATATTGGATAATCATTTCTTCATGTTACACAACGTTTTCAGTTATAAAATTCAATGAAGTCCAGAACTAGAAAAAATATTTATAAGTTAAGTTTGAAAAGAACTTATATTCGGATGACTGCATCTGAGAAACAATCGGTGTAATGAACAAAGGTATTGCTTCATAGAAATCACCATTTGATCTCATTATCTTGAACGTACATATCTGTCTCATTATTTGTGTTGTAGCTAGTGGACACTATACTGTTCTCCGTAGTCGGTGAATCCTTCTATACACGTAACTTAATTCTCCTTAGTACCAAATTGTTGAAAGTTGTTTCCTGGATTGTCGTGTTGTTATTCCAGCTTTCTTTTCTCAGTAGACACTACAGCTGTGCTAGTTCCAAACAAGTATTAAAACATGCTTATATAATTAATACCATTACCTAATTATTAGATTACGTGAGATGCTAAACATGTGTCACTTAAAGGTATATTATACTAACATCTGTCGGTTGGCTGTCGTATAATTTCTATCATTTGTTTTCACTGCGAGATCTCACCATATCATACCTTGATCTATTGAAGTATTTAGCTGTGCCTAAATTTATGATTCGTGATTTCAAATTTTCCTCGACATCATGTCGATAATTATTTAAAAAAACTGGAAACTGCCATATTTTTAAAAACAATTTGAACATTTTTCTTGACAGTTTGTACTTGACATCACTGCAAAATAATGAAAAGGTTGTAACTAGTATATATTTGTAAAACTGTTTTGTTATTTGCTTCATTGTTTTTCCGCAATTATCTGTTTCTTTTATTAAAATTTAATTAGTAGTTTTTTTTATCATAAGGACACTTTAACTTACTTAGTACATTTCTTGTTATAATTCTTATTTTATTTAACATACACTATAATGGTGAAAAATGTCAAAACATTAATCTTTACCAATTGAAGATGAGCTAAATACTCATGATACTAGTAAGAGAGCGCGATGGACTTCGAGCTTTAAAAGCTACCATCTACCTAAATCAGAAGTTCTTAAATAATTTGGATATTTGCTGCTTCATATTGGTGTATTTTCCCTGTGATGCACTGCACAAGCATATCACAGATCTTCACTAGCACATTATGTTTATAAGTATTATTCCTTTAATTAACTGGTATTTGATGTATTTAAGATGTTTACTTTAGGTTGTCATCACTTTATTTGCATTTCATTACATAGTGAACTATACAGCCATTTGCTTTGTGTATGAAGTATTGATTAGCAATGACTAGCACTAGACATATGGACTTGGCTAATTTAATTATAGAACTTGTGTGTGTGTGTGTGTGTATATATATATATATATATATATATATATATGGGGATGGATTTGTCTCAGCCCTGTATCCTTTTATAGATGGCTCTGCAACTACATTCCATGTCTAGTTTTCATAACTTATTAAATATTTTAAAGAGCCCAAATTAATTTATGAACAGGAAAGGGACAACAATTCTTTTTTTGTGAACTCTGCTTCCTCGTTTAAGCATATATTACATGGTTTTGGTTCTAATATTTTTATTTGAAGAGCAAGCTACTTATATGTGGATATATATATAAATTTTGTTTTACACAAATAAACAATCTTTTTTGTCTTGGGCACATGTTAAAACTATAATTGATAGAAACTGTGATAGCCTAATTTAATAATAATATAATTCAGTTGCATTGTAGAAGTACAGAATGTTTCTGCACGTTTAGAATTGGTCAGCTGTATCCATTTCCATGTCATAATCAATGACTAAAACCTTTTTGCCCATCTGCCACAAAATATTTCACTCATTCAGTGTGTATATGTAAAGTGATCATAAACTACTAGCGTAGTTAGCTTTAATATTTTTGCCTTCAGACTGATGGACTTTAATGTACAATATTTTCACAGTGTGCATTCATGACATGTGTTACTTGTGCAGCTTGTGTTATGCAGATATGATTTTTTTCTCACTTATTCTGACATATAGGAGCTGCCTTTGGTCGACTGGTTGGTGAAGCCATGGCTGTATTGTTTCCAGAAGGTTTTAGTGGACATTTGATTATACCAGCGGGCTACGCTATAGTGGGAGCTGCTGCACTGTCAGGCAGTGTAACGCATACAATCAGTACATCAGTTATTGTGTTTGAGCTAACAGGACAAATGGGTCATGTATTACCCTGCGTTGTAAGTTATGTGTTATTTTGTGGCAGACCATTTAATGTCAGTTTTGTCCTATGTAATGCATTAAAACATTTCATTGTTTTAAGTTGAATTATTCATGTTTGTGACGCTTATTGTATGTAATTATAATATTTTGTTGACAGATTGCTGTTATTTTATCTAATGCTGTGGCCCACAGATTACAACCATCATTCTATGATAGTATGATCCTTATTAAGAACTTGCCTTACCTGCCAGATATTGTCTTTCCACCATCGGACGTAGAGTAAGTAATTTTAGTCTATTCATGATTTGTTGGTATTAATTTAATCTAACAGTTTTAGTAATAGAATCTGACTCATGTCTGTGTTAGTGGCATTTCTTTCCCTTAATAAACAGCCCTCAACCAACACCTCTGATGTGACCACTGCTGAAAGCAAACAACTCGACTCGTTCATAAATAAAATTGTGACCAGTTTTCTAAACTAGGTCTCCTCATGTGTAGATCTATAATCCTCTCTCACAACAAAGTTTTAAATGGTATTGGAATTCAGTCGTTACACTTCTTCCGAAATATGGGTGTATCTTTGTGTGTTAAAAGTTTGTGAATTCATTGAAAAGGTCCTTGGATTTGACATTGGAAGGTCCTGGAAAGTCCTGGAATCTGAGATGTCAAAATGTGTATGAACCCTGTATTATAAAAATTTACATCTGCGCTTTAGCAGACCTTTATGGCAGAATTACCGTTCTATATATTAACATTATTTTATTACAGGGTCTCTACCACTGATCATCAGTGGCCCCCATTTATATAAATAATATATATTTTAAGAGATCAACTAGATATTATCACTGAACACTTCAAAACAGCATTTATTAGCTTATATCAATTTAGTAAAGTATATTAAAAGTAACAACAACAATGAGACAGCAGCAATAACAGTAACGGTAATAACAAATAACAAAACACATGTATATATACATATGTACATAATACATGCACACGTTTACTATATAAACATGTACAAGTTGAGCTAAAA
The DNA here is from genome assembly GCA_025642065.1 of Paralvinella palmiformis. Classification (NCBI taxonomy): domain Eukaryota; kingdom Metazoa; phylum Annelida; class Polychaeta; order Terebellida; family Alvinellidae; genus Paralvinella; species Paralvinella palmiformis. The sequence goes on along the minus strand of JAODUP010000997.1, from coordinate 195,691 downwards.
TATAAATTATGATATCATGACCATATAACATGGGCAATTGGTTATCTATTTTTAATTAATCAGTCATAAAATTAATAATTAAAACCAATTAAAACATTTTAATGGCATTTACGTAATTGTTTTAGTATTTCTTATTTGCTTTAAATGTCTTTTAAATGCCCAGAATAAATTAGTATGTAATGTGTACAAATGGAAAATTGAAGCTGATCTACAGAATACTCCTTATTAATCCCACGTTAAGCACAAATCTTTTACCCTACAAGTGAGCCAAAAACTAATTCAATACACTTCCATGTGATTGTTCAAGTGGAATGATCTGCTTGTCAAATTTGCATCCAAATAAATGAACTGACCAGGGCTGTATATTTAGTATTTGAATGCTTTCAGCAGTCGCATCACTGCTAAACTACACAAATATTCTGCTTTACATCTAGCTCCCACAAAGTGTACGTGGAAGACTTTATGGTTCGTGATGTAAAGTGCCTTACACCTGCCAGCACCTACGTACATGCTATACAGTTACTCGAAGACCATGAGTACAGAACATTTCCTCTTGTAGACTCAATAGGTATGTAAGAATTACATTGTTTGCTTGCCAATGTTCATGTATTTTGTTAATTAATCCATTATAGAAATGTTTTGTGATTTGTATTTGAGTTGTAGTCCTCTCACTAATTTAACAGTTTGTGAGCATACCAATGTTGCAGTTGGTAGAGCACTGTGCTGCAAAACCTCAGGTTTCAGGTTCAAATCTGGCTTTTGGCCGTGTTTTTGAGATATGTTTCCCTAGGATGTTAGCTAAATAATTTAGCAGAAGAGCATCAGATTAATACTTTGCCACATTTGTAATTTTAAAGATAATCTCTTTAAAAGAAGTTGTTGAAAATGAAATGAAATAAAACTATGGATAAACATTCTGGCCATAAATGCTGTGTTTAACCCTAGATTTGAAATTATTTTATGTCAAATACAATTTTTTTTGACCCTGTGATTCTTTCCTCAGGCATAGGCTCACCATATAAGTCGAAGTCAGGTATTGGCTTAAAATCCCTCAAAATCCGAATCATTATCATCATTCATGAAAAAGCTGATTCAGTCATTTCAAACTCATGGTGTCAGCAAGTGCATCATAAATATATCAATATCAGTTTCTTTACTGGCAGTGATACACACACACACACACATACACACACATATTTCACTTTGATGTTATAACTAATAAATAAATTTTTCACACCAAACATGCCTGATTGTAACTTCAACTAGCAAGCATTATTAATTAATTATTTCACAAGTGGCGAGCAAAGTTTGCAATGTGAAAAGTGATTTCTATATTATCACTAATCATCTGGACGTACTGATAGTTAACAGCGCGTATCTATCAAGTATTATTACATAAAGATCAGCATGTTTGTGAGATCTAAATAATAGTTTGGTGAAAATTAATTGTTATTTATTGAATAATAATGTATTAGTAGGCAGCAATGTGATGATTTTATCGTGACTCTGGCTCTTCTTGGGTTGATTCCTATAGTGTTGAGTGTCAAGGATAGCCGAAAATATCTTTCCTTCAGGTGGTAGGAAATATGACGCGCGTATAAGTCGAGGTACTTCTGGGTATAAACAACATGACCGTTGTCTATATTAATAGATATAATATGAAAGAATTGTGATGAGGATAAATTTGTACATGATATTTACTGTTTGACTATGCAGTACTCCCTGATTATATTGGTAACTAAAATAAATCACTATTTGGACTTATTATTCCCCCCAAAATAATGTTATGTACAATATGATAATATGTCAATACTTACATATATTTTGAGTCTGAATAAAAAACATTTAAATCTTTATCACAAAGACAAGATCTTTCAGGGAGGAATTTTACTAACTAAATTATTCAATACAGTAATAACCTGTTTGTAGGGTTGTTACATAAGGAATCATCTCTTGGCCAAAATCACCGGTGTCCACACTAAACAAAGAACTCATTCATAGCCAGACATGAGGTCAATTCCATTTTGTCAATACCAATTCCCCCTCAAATTTATCAATTCCAATTCCAGATAGAGTAGCTACTCCAAGTAGTTTATGTTTCAAGTATGATTTTCATGAAAGAAATATTTCTGTATTAAAAAATAAAATGGTAAATTTATTTATGGATTTAATTATTTTTTAGCAAACTTCAATTCTGATTCCAAATTTATCAATTCCAGTTCTTTAAAGTGATTCCAATTCCAGAATTGGAATTGCCCATCAATTCCAATTCCAGAAAACATAGCTGTTTTTCCTCAAATCTAATTCCAAATTGATCAATTCCATTTTTTTTAAAGTAATTCCAATTCCGGAATTCTGACTGGACATAATGCTTACTTGATAGCAATTGTATTTGAATGTACAGTCTTTTAAGAGCTTGCTTAGTAAATTTTTCCACTTTGTCATTTACAAAAAAATAAACAGTGACTAAATATATAGATTGTCCAATAAAGGGTTTGTAGGATCTTGCAAGTAAAAAAGTAGATAATCTACAATTGTTTATTTCTATTTTAGCCTATCAATAATGCATCAAACACTACAATTAAAAAAACGCTTTAACTACATACTCACAATTCGTATGTTCCATTAAATAATATCAATCAGTTTGATCATCTTAAATTGTGACTAATCATATTAAAATGGTTAGTTTTCATTTCTATATGACAATGTTAATAATTGATTTCAATTCTAATGAATGCATTATTTTCAACATCACTATTTAATTAAATAATATTTTTTTTTATCATCATTACAGTAAAATCATGTACTTTTTAAGGTGTTAGTCTTTACAAAGATAACAACACATGTATAATGTCTCATATCTTAGTCATCAAATGATGGATCATTTCTATCTTTTTAATAAAGTTACATTACCTGTCGTGTTCTTTTCACACAGAAAACATGCTGTTATTAGGTTCCATTCATCGTGCAGAGTTACACCGTTTGATAGATAAACAAATTAGTGAAGAGGCAATGGATGCATTCTTTGAAATGTTGTCTAGGGAAAGAATAAAACTTTCACATATTAAAGCTGCACAACAAACACCAAATGTAGAGAACGCTTCCCAAGAGGATACAACTGTACCACCTGTACACAAGGTTAATAGTGCATTTATTTCTAGGTAGAATTGTAGTGGTTAAGACAAAGTGCTGGGGGTGGTTTATGATTGGATTCTAGTTAAAATCATTCATTGATGCTTAATCTCTTGCTGTTTTTTTAAATTTATTCTTGAGCTAATCTTCATTGTTACTGGTAATATTCCTTCACATATGATAAAATATCTAATACTCACTCTTGGATACAGGGTGTTATATGTAATGAATTTGTATCCTTAATGGAAGAGGTTTATCTATTAATAGCCATCTCAAGCAAGCCAAAGCTCAAGACGTTCAAGATTCTCAGTCTCCAGAGTTGCAGAAGACGAGGTACAGCCCACAGAGACCAAGGTGATTTTCCCATATTAACATTGTTTTCCTACCAATTGTAGCGTCTTGTAAATACTTTCTGTTCCAATTTATATATAGTCACAACTAGAATGATTCATGTTCAGTTTACTTTGTGATTTACTCTTAACGAATGTCACAAGTGCTACTAATAATCAGGACATGACATTTGTTCCCATGTAACATTTACCCTTTGTCCCAACAAATCTCAAATGTTTTCTAATTAAATATTCTCATAATTTAGAAGCAAGGAACTTAAAAGGAACATTTTTATTTAATAATGTTTTCCCTGCCATATATTTATACACACCACATAATTTATATACGCTTCAGTATGTTTTCTAATTGTTTGTAGGCTGGTATTATCATATTTTGGCATAAATCTGTTTCTACAAATACCTTGATCCATCAAATGTCATCCCCAAGGATATGAAGCATGTCCTTTAGAAAGACAGATACAGGATTTTAAAATTCAGGATATGTACAAGGAAATGTCGGAGGCATGGTTTAAAGTACCTTGGATGAAGTGTATTTTGATACACTGAAAGCTGTTGCACTACAGTTTCAATTTATTTTCTTCAAATATAAGTCATTTAGTTATTTATTATGGCTAGATGCAAATGTTGGCTAACTTATATTAAGAATTATAAAAGCACTTTTTATGTAATATGTTACAAATTTACTGATAGCAAAAGAACAATAATAGCAATCCAATACTAAGTAAATATCTTTTACTATTTCAATGGTTTCAATAAGAAACAAAGTAGGAGGGGGGGTTACAAAAATACCAAGGTCAGTTATTCATAGGCCTCAAGGGTCTACAATGGCACAAAGCAATGTCTCATTGGCATTGGTAATGAAAGTAGCCATGTCTCTACCTAAGAATAGGGGGGGGGGGGTCAATTGCTCGTGTCCCGGCTTCTAACAAAACCGCTGTATTTGACAATATATTGTTTTCACAAATTTCAAGGAGGAGGTTGCCATCTCTACACTTACACCTATCACCCCAGTCAACATGATAATATGAAGAACTACATAAATGTTGAGGTAACATGGTGATAGTAGTCTGGATTTGTATAATATATTACCACAAACTTTATTTAGATGAGTACTTTTTAGATACTCATTGTGTGTCAATTTGACACAAACACATGCACAGTCACTTGTACCCGTAATTTTGCATTAGTCTGAGTGCTCCACAAACGCAAGTTGAACTTTTGCTATGCTTAACTACATGTTACCTGGTAAATTTTTATCACCAGGATTCAGGGTATTGTATAACAACATTTACTTGGAACTTATGGCCTAGCAAGCAATTTATAAGGCATTCACAGCCTAGCTAATTGCATTTCATATTTAACACAAGTACTAATTATCTACTGGCAGTTACTTTCAGATTATGCTCCATATGCACTCATCTGAAAGTAAAGCAAGATTGGATAAGAATCAGTAACCCTGCTTGTGACAGTGTGTTTGACTTATGGTCTAAATTACAAGACATTACAGATGTTGGTGTGTTCTGGAAGTATGATTTGTATCAATATTCGTAGATTTACACAGATATTTCAGACTTTATTATACAGATAAAATTATGAAATTCCATAAGTTTTGGATTCACCAAATTAATACTTTGTCATCATATTCTAATTTATAGTAATTATATTAACAAAGTTGGGCTATCTTTCTAGTTCCCAGTATATAATAGAACACGTAATATTAATTACCGACAGACTACCATTAAGCTCATCTTGCTGCAATAATTTCACATAAGCAATTCAACCCCAATTTGTCCCAGACTTATGGAGAATCTGGTCCACTACCAACCAGATATCTGTGTCCTCAAATATTTTGTAAGTCAAGCCATGATAGCGCAGTTAGTTAGAGCATAGGACTCATAGCCGAATGATCACAGGTTCGAGGCTCTGTGAGCTGCAATGCCATCATGTGGCGACTGGTTCACTCATCCATAAAAATGAGAACCTGACAGGACGCGGTGGCTATGTGTTTGAGTAACACTTTGTGCCTGTACTAGCAACATGTGGTGTATGCTTCCTTGGGAGTTGAGATGTGTCCTGGGTGGAAACAGGTCTGAGTCAGGGATAATAATATTGTAAAGCGCCTTAGAGCAGCTTCTAGCTGAATAGGGCACTATATAAATGTCACATATTATTATTATTATTATTAAATGCCCTCATCTTTCTTTGTGTGTGTGTGTGTGTGTGTGTGTGTGTGTAAACAACAGAGCTTAATAAAATGCTTTTATTGTTTTATAATACTATATATATGCAACACTAATCTAATAAATAATGTGGTTCCAGCTGTTATTTATTACACAGTGTCTACAACTGATCCTAAATGATGATTATTTACATATGATACACATACTAAGTTGATACACATAAGTTATCATAAAAATTATCACATTGTCATCAGTATTTGATCATCTAGTTTTTAATTACACATCCAATCATATTAGACATAGACCATAATCCATGTAATCATAGCCTGCTGAGTCCCAAGCATTAGTCCTGTTTCAATGATATAGTAAATAAATTGTTATTTTCTAGCCTATCTGGTAATGGTCCAGATGAATAAATGGAGCAGATCTACCAAGTACTCCACCTAATCCTATGTTAAGCATGAATCATGTACCCCACAAATGAGCCAGAAAACCAATGCAATGCACTTTCTTGAGCTAGGCTTATTAGGATTATGTGCTTGTCATGCACAAAAGCCACTTGTCTTAGACAAGCATACAAGCCTTAATGCCCTGTCCTGGCAAGGTATACTTTTGTGTGATAAATTTTATATGTAATGATTATTATTTTGAAGCCCGAGGTATTCCAGAGAGCAGAAAGTGTGACATCAGATTCGTCTGATTTTAGTGATATATGTTATATACTAGATCAGCTTCCAACAAGAAAAGAGGATTTAACACCTGAACAAGTATGTACCATTCTTTTAGACTGATTAAGTATTCAAGATATAGATCAAATATCTCTTTACTGCGATTAAAGGCCATTGTTTTATAAATACTTGTTTTACAAAGCCGCCAATTACATCGGAAACCCACCACCAGGAAATAAAATCAGCTTTTATTCTTTTTATTATTATTTTCGTGCTGACCCACCTGAACACTATGTGGAAACACACTAGGCTACCAATACCATGTGGCCTAATCCAAGATGGTGACAGGTCAGTTTGACTTGGAAATTATTTCAGTTACTGTATATACCTGTGTATAAGGTGAGGTTTTAATTCCTGTTGAAGAATGTTTTTTTCACTACTCGTCTTATACATGAGTTAGTCGACCCAATATCTTCCCCCGTTAATCATCCACCGCCAATGCTTACACAATATGAATACCATCCATTGCCATATAAATATCCCCGCTATTACCACCACTCATTGACCATGAATTGTTTCTGTTAATCTGTGAATTGATTGACAAGCTGTGAGGGTCATCAGGAGGCAATCATGACAGTATTGATCATGAAATTGGTGATAGATTAAATAAAGTGATAGTCGGGGTTAACAAAGGATCAAAAGTCATGTATAATTAACCACCCCGAGGCTGTCAGCAGAATATGCATCCCACTCTAATACCACCCCACCAAGCCATTTTTTGAATAAAAATAAAAATAATTTTTACAATAAACATTAACCTTGCTTAACTTCTCAAGCTAGTAAACTAGTCTGGCTAAAAGCTTTTGAGTCTGCCTCATCTTATATTTGAGTTGGGCGATTTCACATAATATTGACTGATGATATATTGATCTTGTCTTATATACCAGATTGCCTTATACACAGAAATATATGGTACTTCTACAGTAAATTGGTCTTCAAACCTAATTATAACTCCACCATCACGAGAAACACATAAATAGTTTGAGATCTACTTAAAATCGTGGTTGCCTTATTACAGCAATATTTTCTATGGTGATTTTAAGTAGATCTCCACAAAGTTCGAACTATTTATGTGTTTCTCGATGAGTGGAGAGTTATAATTAGTTTAAATTTACAAGATTTCTAGGCTTGAAGACCAATTTACTGTAGAAATAACTGAAATAATTTCGAAGTGGAAGTGGCCTGTCACCATCTTGGATTAGGCTGACAGTAGCATGTCTGTTGTTTACTTTACGCTGATGATTCACAATCAAAAGAACGTTATAAAGACTCAAAAAAGAGAAATTGTGAAATCCTAACTAAAGAAAGAATATGATATAGAAAACATTGTCGTGGGCCAGACGATCGTTGAGGAATATGTATCGTGGGGCATTTATTAATGGTTAGGTACCAAATCTGGCAAATCTTTCAGAAACTAGAACTTTGTATCAATTTTGTTTTCAGTGATCTTTTTTTTTACTGACCAACCCTAATTTTTGGAATGGAAATTTTCCATAAAACAAGTATTAAAAAAACATTGGCCTAATGGCATAATAAATGCATCCACATTTATTGTACCGATATGATAGACATGATCTTCTTTGTTGTCTGATATATATTAGTTAAGACTGTGGGAGAACTATCAACTGCTGCAGAAGATTGACTTTGATCAGTGTATCATTGATAGAGCTCCATTCCAGCTTGTAGAAGGAACATCACTTTTTAAGGTAATGATGTCTGTATGTAACGGGAGTGTATGTATCAGTTAGTATAGCACACATCCGCAACTCAATAATTTGATTCATAAATATATTTACAAGTTGGAGAGTGTACTTAGTTTGGTTCTGTAGAACATAATAATAAAACAATCATTACATATATATATATATATATATATATATATATATATATATAGTCATTTGTTCTGAGGACTTTGATGTCATGGAATTGAATCTGGTGCTGCTTGTCTCTCTGAGATGTTAAATCTTCAGTAAAAGGCTTTGGCCTTAACTACTTGTTTCCACAGAGTAGCCCCTTGACTGTATATTCCAATTAAAACAAGTGTCAAGACTAAACAAAGAATTTACCCAAACCATGAATATTTATGTCTGCCTTTTGATACTTATTAAATAAACATATTTGCTGAGGAGTTTGGGTGATTAAAACCCTGTTATGTAGCAAATTAATGTAATAATTGTATCATGTTACAGAATTAATTGCTTCTGTGGCACCCCTTTGTCAATCTGTGGGATTCCTACAATTTTGAGTTCGAATCTCAGCGTGGTATATCTGAAGTGTGTTTCATCTTTGACTTTGTTTCATTGCCTTAGGAGATCACTCGGCCCACTTTAGTGTACCTTTGCACAAAAGTGGGCCATAAAACACCAATCATCATCCTGCAATTTTGATGAGCTTGGTGTAGTTGATGGGGTGCAAGTAATAAATGGATCCCACATTTATTTTTAAATTTCATGTGTTTGAGTGGAGTTTTTCTCGCAGAGTTCCCTGTTCTTCTTATTTTACGGTTTGTAACTAGCCAGATAGCAAGACATCCATCTTTTTAACCAATGAAAGCATGATTTAATTAACATTGATGAGATCTAGCCAATAAATGTGGCTAGATTCCGAGTAGCAAGTAATATTATTGAGCCTTGATGGGGGAAAGTGGATGCAGATACCATTGTTAAGATAGCCATTGTTTACACCCTGGTTTGTTGTACAATACTTGGCCGCCCACTCATTTACACACTAAGATGAACAAATATGTTCATCAGGTTGCACTCAAGATTTGTTTGCATCATAATTTAAATGTTTTTATTTAACCCAAATCTAAATTGGATCAGTTTAAACACCGAAGAGTGTCATCAGTGTGTAGAGTTAAAACAATACTGTGTCAATCACAGGAATTATGACGTCTATCCTGTTAGCAGATCTAAATTGTCTCTAATCATCTACTTATCTGGGTAATACTTGTACAGAAAAAGTACCAGTCAGGTGTTTTTGAATGTCAGTTTATAGGTAAAATGAAAATACTGCCTAAAGACAGATAATTGATACTTAATTGATTAAAAACTGATGCAGATTCATTGTATGTCTGTACTAACATCAGTTTCTTTGCACAAGCCATATATTTAAAGAAATAAAATACACACACAGTACACCCCTTTTATAATGTCACGTTTGGAACCAGAAGAATTCTTCTATTTCCAAGTTATATTTAGCTATAATTAAAATACAATGAAGAAGTACAGAACACAATTCCCTTTGTTTAAGAATTTCTACTGAAAGTTCTATGTTTAATATCACATCCCCCACAGAACAGCTGTTGTTTGTTGACAGGTTTTGACATGAAGATCTTGATAACACAGCACTTCTAGCTTCCGAGCTATAGATAAAGCTGCATGTATGTTTTGGCGGGATTCCATTATAATAATAGGCACTTATTTGCCAGTGGTATGATAGCACATTGTTAGAACAATCTGATTACTGAATAATTATAATATGAATAAACGTGTGGTATTTAAATGATTTGCAAACAATACAAATTGGGTAATGAATGCAATTCAACAAATATATTCACTGATCATATAATCTCTTTATCCCTCTATCTATTGCATGGCCTGATTGAAGCCTTTGATTGCTTTAAGGGGTAACTTGAAAATCAATTGTATTCATATTTATTTGGACACAACTTTTATTTCATGTGATCATGAAACTAAATATCACACATATGCAATGTTATGATAAGTAAATGATTACGGTGGCCCAACTACAAAATTAACAAATCTGAGAGCCTTCTGGGGCACTAAGAAGACTATGTGGACAACCACCAGCAGTTTCTCATGTGGAATACTTTAGTCAGTGTGTTATTGGGCTTATAAAGAGGGAAATGGCAGATCGGGGCTTCATGCATATTGATGATAACTGAATAATTAGGGGCATTATAAAGAGGATGTTATAATGGGGGAAAGTCATTCCTGGTGTTCTCTTGGAGATAAGTGAGGGTGACATTATAAAGAATGGCATAACATTGAGGATATACTGTTTAGACATTTTTCACTTAAATCACTGTCACATTTTCGGAATAAGTTCACTCTGGTTTCACAAATTTTGCATTCCCAATTTCTTCCAAAATCATGATTTTTGGTTATTTGTTATAATAATTTTTTTATTAAATATATTATTTTTGTATTTGATAAAATATGATAAAACATAACACTACATTTGACAGCTATATTTTATTGCATATTACTTATTTTAACAGGTCCACTCACTGTTTTCATTACTGAGTCTTCATCATTCTTATGTAACAAATACAGGAAGATTAGTTGGCATGGTTGCTATGGAAGAGGTAAATAACTTTTATCATGTTGTTGGTTAAATAAAGCTTCTGCTGTTTTACAATATGTAAATTATTTGAATCATCTTTTGCATATCAAATATTGAATAAGTGTATATAAAACATTGAATAGTTGTCTTTTTTTAAACAAGCAGCTCTGATTAGTTTTCCTTAGATACTTATATGATTTATTTTCTGTTGTTTTTTATTATCATTATTATAGGTAAGACAAGCTGTACAAGGTCAGATACAGTATAGACGTAACCAACCACACAAACATTCTGGTTGTTTACAGAACGAATCTGTGTATGACGGTATAAGTAAAGGTCCCTTTCAAAGTTTCAGTGCAGCTCCTGGCAAGTTACATACTGTTGAGGAGGAAATATCAGAGGCTTAATATCCACTTTTGAAACTGTCTGTGATGTGTGTGTGTGTGTGTGTGTGAGTGTCTGTGAGTGTGTGTGTGTGGATTAAATTCTATATATTTATAGAATCTGGGACATCATGCTGTGCAATAATCTAGTTTTTAGTTGAGATATTTGATGTTATACCCTGGTGTGTTTATACACATGTGATATACATTTTATGCATTTGTGCATGTACGTTAACACACACACACACACACTCACACACACAAATCAAGAAAGAAAGAGAGGGGGATCTATTAAACTAATACTTCTAAATCAGGATTTGTAATATTATTTAACTTATTCATTGTACATGAATGAGTGTCACATGATACTAGAAGACTGACTGAGCTCTATTTCTTAATGTTATATGGCTATAAATTCTCTGAACTTTATGCTTCTACTTAAATCAAGGTCAACTCAGTTATAATAACCACAAAACTCTACCTGTAATCAAGTATGTTTATCTAAATTTAATCGTGTTAAATTTGTTCTTCATGCTGTACATAACCAATATAGATATCTTCTACATTTGTTTATTGATGACACAGTCGCAGAGATAGTCACACAGAGTTAGATAATAAAAAGAATTATGATGTTAGATAAAAAGTATGATGTCAGATAAAAATTGTGTCATGTGACTGCGCATCATATCATAAAGTTGTCATAAAGCAGTTGATCTGTTTACTCATTACACGCTATGACATTAATGTTATTTACCTTTGTGTCTTGTTGTTTGTCAACTGATTCCATTTTCAGCCTCTCAGCTGAAGTGAGTGAAACTTTGTTTGATTTAGACAGAACTTATGATTTATTGTCTTACTGTATACTCGTATCGTAACTAATAATGAAAATGAACAGTATTCTATTAATGTGCTGGTTGTCACCGTGATAGCGATCTAGTTATTATTGGTCTTCTTTTTGCCACGATGTATTTTATGCGACAGTATATTGTTGTTATTGTTGTTAAGATGATATTTGTGATGGTCGTTCAGGATTTCCAGTTGGTTTTATACTACAAAAACAAAAAAGGTTCTTGTTGACTATTTCTTTATTGTGTGTGTACTTAGCTATGCGTTCTTGCTTCGACTTGGACCCATATGGCTTTCATAGAAATCATGTGTTCATATTCCATGCATTCCAAATATAATTTATTTCCATGAGAATCTGGCATTGTATCAGCAGCAATCAGTAGGAATCACTGTTACTTGTTGTTGGTTAGACTATGGGTTGACCTGTTACTATTTATTATGTGACATTTTTCAGCACACAACTTATGTACTAATGAAGTATTAGTATTGTATTTACTTTATTATAGAACATAATATAGATGGCATCATAGTTGATGATGTCATTTTACCAATGTGCTAGGTCTAAAAACATTTTGGAGCAGTAATTGTATAGCAATGTTAATTATATATATTATGATTAGACATTAAGTTACTGGTCTATTCTAAAGGTTGTAGAGAAGTGTTATATTAGCCATTCAACCTGAACAACAATATACAGCTTTCTGAAGTTTAGACTATATGAATAGCATATAGGTGTGTGTGTGTGTATATATATATATATATATATATATATATGTATAATGCATACATGCATACACCTATTACATGTATATAGAAATGCTAAGTACAAGTTGGGTTAGTTTTCTTTAAGATAATTTCACTTACACTACATTTGGCTTGCCTCTAATTCTGGGATGTCCTAGTCTCATAGTGAAAATATTTGTTTGTCTGTGAATTTCTGAAAACAATCCTGCAATACTCAAGTACCCGGTATGAATCAATACCGTGTCGGATTTATTCGACTAATGAATCTGTGCCTGATGTAAATAGAACTTTTTTTATAAATATATATTTGTACTGTAATACAAACTACAAAATTGTTGTTATAAATTAAAAATAGAGTAATATGAGGACAATTTCATATGATAATTATATTCAACTTGTTTTGTGTTTCCATTAATATTGAATCGAAATGAATGGTTAATCAATGGTAGCAAAATTGGTTCCAGTAATAGATTTGTGTAATGTATGGTAAGCGTGGAAAGGACGCTAAAATTACAACCATTTCTTAGTTGGTGTTATAATTCAAATTTAATTGAAGATCAATGTAAAATTTTACAACCCTGCATCAGTTTTACTAATTAGTGCCTACATTTTTTCTGCTTTATGATCTCATTTATCATTACTTATTGCACCCCACATAGATCATTAACAAATTAATTTCAGTACCAATCAGTTTGTGAGATAGAATATGTATTCCAAGTATGAGGCCAGTAAGCATTCCAAAATGAGAGATTTGCTGCTCCTTCATTTATCCTTAATGATAAAAAAATTAAATTTGGATTGATTGAAAAGGACACACGTGTAAGTATTTCCTGAAATGCAGCCACATAATCTGATTGAACCTATATAGCTGTATTGAGACATTCCCTTATATTTCATTATATGTCATATATATATATATATATATATATATATATATTGTGTGTGTGTGTGTGTGTGGATAAAAATGCAATGTATGTATTGTATGATAAGACTGATTATTGTATCTGAATGTGTTCATAATGAGTTTCCTAACTCATTCTTGATTGTTATACACAAAAGAGAAAGAAACCAGTATTTCCTTCAGAAACTGAAATCTTTATATTTTATGGGCTGATTGTGGGAATTTTATATACTTTTTAAGGAGGGAGTATGGCATATAAGGATAAAAAAGATTTATCAGTAAATTTTGTTTCAATTGCATTTACCATCTATTTTTGTTCAATTGATGTTTTTCTACAGAGTTGAGATCATCTTTTCCAAAGCATACATTTTATGCATTCTTGCTGGTGATAAGATTGATTTTGAGAGTATTATTTTTGTATGCACCACTGCCTTGAACAGTAAATCTGTTATAAAAAAAGTTCGCTTCAGAAATACTTATCACATTACAGGTTTGGTTTCACTGAGTTAAATATTTTGTATTTCATATTAACCTTTATCCTCAATGTTTCTCCAGATTGATATTGATGTGTAATTTGCATGTCGCTTGTAGATGAAATGTATATTGAACTATTTTTAGAAATATTCTAAGAATATATCTATATTTTTGGTAATAAATAAAATAATATGGTTGTATTTTTTTCCATGTCTTGAAGCTGTTCTTGTTTGTGTGAATTTGTTTGAATGTATATACAAGTGAACGTAATTAAGTCTATGGATATATGTACTTTGAAAATTTTAACAAATTCATTATAATTTATTAATCTACAATACAAGTGATCTCTTGTTATCATTATTTTGTAATCCCATCCATGAATTATTATCTATTCATTATTTCTAAGGAAACATTTAATTATATGGTTATACCAAACCTGCTCTAAATGTCACACCTCCTCTCTGACATCCTACATGATGTCACGGCTTGTTTTTTATGTCTTGTAGTAAGTATATCAACAAGAGTTGCTTTTTGAAAACATATATAGTACCAGAGAATGTCTATTAATGTATTAACACCCTTACGTTTTTGTAGGAGCCCAAGTTTGTGTAACCTGTCCTGATAATTAGTAAATGGTAATGATATGCCATGAAGGTATTGATGACTTTTACTATTTTAGAAATGCACCACATTTTTATTTCAAGGTTGTATTCCATAATATTAATTCCAATATTTCATCTCAATGAAGCAATCCTATTTTGTTTATGTAAAAACTACTATTACAGTTCTAAATGGAGACCTTAGAATGTCAAAAATTCATCAGAAATACACAGCTACATCTAACCTTATATCTTGATAGGTATCTTTGGTAAATACAATTTACAACTTCTAAATAAAAATAAATTCTATTTCTGTCATGATGCTTATGTTACTTATCTCAAGAGATTTGGAAATATGACATGTTTTCTTGAATATGAACGTTATCAACCTACTCGGAAGGTGAATTGTCTGTTTCAAGTACTTTCCTGTGGTGTGGTGTAAACATAATGGCAGTTTGTGAGTGTCCCACTATATTCCGTGATGTCCCACATATCCCTAACCACAGTTCCAATTCTCCTCAGTGTGACAGTTCTCCCCACTTCCTATTGTCTTCTAAAACAATAGTAAAAGCAAAACACATCACCATAAGATTAAAAATGAATCC
Organism: Paralvinella palmiformis; assembly: GCA_025642065.1. Lineage (NCBI taxonomy): Eukaryota > Metazoa > Annelida > Polychaeta > Terebellida > Alvinellidae > Paralvinella > Paralvinella palmiformis. Next base: position 180,441 of record JAODUP010000997.1, on the reverse strand, counting down.
GATTCTTCCGAAAAAGTTCTCATACTCTAAAATGAACCATTCAGAGCTTGGAAAATGCTTAACAATAGAACATGAAACTGGTTGCCATGACAAGACAAAAACAGTTCCACTTATTCGCGTTCTCCCTCACAAATAAAATAGACAAGTGATCAGTGCTGCTGGTAATTAATTATGGGATGTAAACAAAGAACCATTCGAACTCAGTTGACATTCTGAAACACCATTTATCGTCCCCATGATATAAATCATTGTATATTTATTTATGTTACATGTGTTTCCTCATCTGCTGCATGATTGTATTTCGTTGCAGACATTACTCCTGATACATTTGGCTATGGTATCTATACTCCTTAAATGCCCCCCAACCAGTGGGATTATGTCCCTCTTTTCACTTTCTGGGATTATGTCCTGTAGAATTGTGTACTGTGGGATTATGTCCGGCTAGATTTTATACTGTGTAATTTTGTCCTGCGATATTTTGTCTTGATACCCTCTCAGTAAGGTAAGACCTTAGCAAGGTTAATGCCTATTCCTTGATGCCACAGTAAAATTGAATATTCTTCAATAGTATCAGATGATCGATTACATAAAAACGTGTAGATAAATAAAGCATAATTAATGCAGTCATGGATCCTTCATCAAGAGCCTCAGAAATGTCGCTGTGCTTCTGTTGAATGAACACTACGATAAGCAGACTGATAACGTTCGTGTACGTCATTGTGGTCTTCTGTACGCGTAGCTACTGCCTTTCACTATGTTTGGAGACGAAAGGAAGGTTAGAAATAGGACAATAATTCTTCAAATCTTCCTTATCCAACCCAGCTCTATTAAGCAGCACGGCTAATTTTGGCTTGTTTTAAATATAACGGCATCACTGCGTCATCTATTGACCAATTGATAATGGTTGTTATCAATGGAAAAAGTTGATCCCCACATTTCTTCGAAAGCCAAGTAGGCAGAGGATCCAAGTCATGTGACTTGTTTGGAGACTTGGTGATTATCTCCTTTACCTCAACTTCAGTAGCTGGTCGAAACATTTCAAGGATTTTCCCATTAAACATAATAATAGTATCCGCATCTATGGAAATATTGCAGGTATTATTAGGGGAATCAGAAATGGCCTTATTACTAATTAATTTTCTTCGCGAGAAAATTGCGGAACTTCCAGGAGTTCAGCAGAGTTAAATGTGGAAGATTTATCTTTGGGTTACTTCTCATTATGTTCCTAGTTAATTTGAAGTTTCTTTTTTGTCTTTTTCACATTCCTCTATCTTTATGGAATAGAAGCGCACTTAGTATCCAATGCTAGTGTATTCATTATACATATATCCCTGTATGTTTCAAAGTGCACTGCCAAAGACGTTCAACGCCAGTTTCTTTCTGCTTTCCTCTGAATATTCTTAGCAGATCTAAGCTTATCAGATTTTTCTATATCAACGTGATGATATTTTAACAAGAGAGAGCATGGTGATTAATGATACTTTGGACACGTCTGTTATGGGCTTCTACCAGCTCATCGACTGAGCAAAAACAACTAGATAAAAATAACAGTAATAAATGCTTGACCTGAACGGCCACAATTATAAACATGTTTAAAGCCGCATTCAATCTGTTCAATCCTGTTGACATAGACCAATGTCCGCTTGTTATCAGTGTGCATAGTGTGTGTGAACCATTTAAAGGCCTTACAAACAATAGCTCTGTTTTATCGTCAGGTCCTGAATGTCACAGCCTGAAGTAAAATGGCCGAGGTACCGGTGCCAGAATGTTTGTTAAAGCCGCTCTATGTACCCAGGAAATTATTGATGGGTCCTGGACCATCCAATGCCTCGCCTCGTATACTGGCCGCTGGAGCTTTACCCTTATTGGGTCATCTACATCCCGAGTTCATCGCTGTAAGTAACAATCTTTCTATCACCATCTCGTAAATGCAATGTCTATACCAGATCTGATCTTGATGTTCACAAATTATGCTGATTAACATATAAAAATGAAAGGAATGTTTTTATCAGCTTTATTTTATTGTTTGTCGGCATTATCTTCCAGTCGCAGGCGCAAATTTGATATCATATAAGTAATAAGTAGCAATTGTTCTTTCCAGTATATTCGTATAATGTTTATTTATTGATAATTCGAACACATCTCTTAAAGTAAATAACATTTCAATCGACTGTTTCCTAGAATTTTTTGGCTGATTATAATTGGGTGTACATAAAAATATTCCCCAATATCTCTTTAAATGCATAACCATATTCGAAATACGTCTTTCACACACGAGCACGCAAATGGGTAACATATCATTATGAGCGGTGTTAAGCTTTCGTGACTTTGCACTTTATATGTTTAATGTTCTAGATTATGGACGAGGTCAAGAAAGGAATACAATACGCATTTCAGACTAAGAATGAAGTGACCTTGGCTGTATCGGGTACTGGTAAGAAGACAATTCAGTTATCATTTAGAATTTATTATTTATTTGAACCTCATAACAAGGTAAACATGAAATCATTGATATAGCACATTAATAACAGTTTTAAATGCAATAAATATATATTTAAAAACACAGCTCATCAAATATAATGCAATAAAAGATATACGCGTAGTATGTGCATATATTACGATTATCAGCCTGTTAGAATAATTTAAAGGTTAAAGGTATAGTATACGAGATATAAATTGAGTGAGTGAGTGAGTGAGGTTGGGGGGGGAGTGAGTGAGTGAGTGAGTGAGGTGTGAGTGAGTGAGTGAGTGAGTGAGTGAGTGAGTGAGTGAGTGAGTGAGTGAGTGAGTGAGTGAGTGAGTGAGTGAGTGAGTGAGTGTGAGTGAGTGAGTGAGTGAGTGAGTGAGTGAGTGAGTGAGTGAGTGAGTGAGGTAATATAGGACAACAATATAGATTCTACATTTTATAGACCCTCGTTGTGTGTGTGTTAAAACCCCATGAGGACGTAAAACATCCTGGCAGTGACCACCCTCAAGGTATTTCGGCTCCATCTTTCCGTACCACTCCAACATAGAGGCTGATCCGAATAAGCGACAGCCTGGGGATTCTCTCCGAACAACAAAACAACAGCGAGCTGTGTCCAATGCCACTGTTCGAGATGCGATGCAGTGTTTCTATTCCTAAGTCAGGAGTACTGATAATGCTTTAAGAGCCCACTGTGCCTGCTACAGTCATTTAAATGCTGGATAACTAGGCCAGACACATAAACGGCGTCCCTCCAAAGACACAAATAGTACATGGAATATACAGCTCTAGATCAACTTTGTTTTCGTGTCATATACTGTATGTTTGAAGGAATGAAACTTATTTCGCCGTTTCATCGGATAATTCATCCCGAGAAGACCACTGAAGTTTCAGTAGATTTGTTTTGGTGGCGTTCCCTCTCTAGCACAAACATACAATGACCTGGACCTGGAAACATGCAGTCTCCACGTGTGTGTGTGTGTGTGTGTGTGCGCGCGTGTGCCTGGTTGTCTGCCTGCATGTGTATGTTATGATTTGTTTGATTCTTGTAGTTGGGGAGAGGGGGGAGTTCCAGTTTACACATTTTAATAAATGCATGTATTTGTTTATTAACAGGTCACGCAGCTATGGAGACGGCAGCATGTAATCTGATTGAACCTAAAGACGTAGTGCTGTCGGTGTGTACTGGGATATGGGGAGAACGATTTGCTGATATGGCAGAGAGACAGGGCGCTAAAGTTGTAAAGATAACAAAAGAACAAGGACAAGTGTTCTCCAACCAAGAACTGGAACAGGTATGTTTAGTGTGTGAAGCAACTCCCTAGATTAGAATACTAACTTAATTTTAAAATGTCTCTGTAACTGTTTCACCTAATTATGTTTTATTCGTGTTTACAGTATTAAGATTCTAATCGTACAACATAGACTATTCAGAATAGGGTGATTGAAACAAAGTATGGAATTCGTGTTATGTTCATATGGTGGTAGCAGTGTGAAGAATTAATAGAAATAATTTCCGAAGATACTAGAATACAGCATCGATGAGAAAATAATAAGAATATAACAGGTCGAAACAAAAATGTACCCATTGCTTCTGAAGCACACGTATCATAACCAAGGAATGAGTATATTTTGTCTTGACTAGGTACTGTGTCCATGTCGAAACTATTGTTTTACAAGTTCTGGATATTTCTCGGAAAGGATGACTTATCTCAATTTCTTTTTTGGGTACAATTATTACCAGGTAGTTTCAATGTGCAGCATACTAACTATAATACCATATGGTCATCTCAATGGAATGTACTTTCTTCAACGAGAAAAAGTGTATAATCAAAATACCAAACTTATCACATTCTTTAGGATGGTGTAGGAAAACAGCATTGTAAAACAGATGACATCAACGCCATTCAGCATCAGCTAATTCTATAGAAACGTTCGATTTATTGGGATTTTTAGCTTATATGGACCTATTCATTATTCATCGAGCTTCTCATGATACTATTAAAGTGATTGAACAGCCATGAAATATTATTCTAGAGGATGAAAAAAGTCATCCAAGACGCTGTTTTAACAATAGGACTACGCTACGAACCTACTACCCTTCCCCTAAAATCACTATAATCTACAGATTGACGACATAGAGAAATAACTATTAGCTATGATATTTAGGTATCCAGACAATATCCCACAGGACAAAATCCCACTGTACAAAATCTACCCGGACGTAATCCCACAAAGTGAAAAGAAGGACAAAATCCCACACAATAAAATTTAAACACTTAATTTTTTATTTGCACAATACAATTAAATGACTATTTTTCTTTATGTATTACCGGATATGAAATAAAAAATGTCACTATTCTGACTCAGCGTTCATAGAGAATCTTTCCATCGGATATTGTAGCCAACACCACGAAGCTTTATAACTGTCTTGCGTCCTGATTGGCGATCCTGGCACAGGGTGAGTAGGCGGGCCTGTAGAGTCTTCTGCTTTCGTCTGACTCGCTTTGTAGGTGGATTCCCAATCAAGTCCTCACTGATTTGGATGCAAATGAAGCAGTCCTCTTTCTGAATAGCTTCAATCAGTATCCAAATGGTTGGATGGCTGTATCCAATAAGGTGTGTGAAGCGATTGTTCCAGCCCTCACACTGGTTGTTGTTCACCAGCGAGAGTAGCCTCATGGACGTTTCATACAGCTGGTGGGTAAAGTGGAGGAATCGTCTTGACCCGAATGCCAATCTGACCATGACCTGGTTGAACACAGCAATAGCTTCCTGTAACATAGGTTCTGTCGAAATACGATAGTAGCTCATCTGCACCATCCGGGGTGTTATCACGCAGGGATGTCATGCCCGCTGGAATATCCTCAAAGGGTAGAAATGCCAGTGCATCAATCTGACCACAGAAGAGCTTGAACTCCTCATCTGTGGAGTACCGTCCCGCAAGTCCGAGTTCCTGGATCTTGCGCCAGGTAGCCTGTGTAAGATGATAGAAGCACCCTTGGATTGCAATGGCTGGACCCAGGACTATCTGTAAGGCTTTGATGACACTTCGTTCGAAGTCGCACATTACCGTAGTTGGGTCTATATAGAGCTCCATGCTGTGGCAATGATCAATCACTGCCTGGAACAGTTCCACGTAGGACGACAGGGACTTGCGCTGGAGAACAGCATAGACGGTGCTGACAGCTGTATTTCCAAGTGAAACACGTATCACATACAACTGCATGCATGGGAGCCATCGCGAATGTGTTTGGACCATTGTCATATATTACGAATGTTTCAGGTTCATCTTGTATAGTCTGAGCTCATTCACCGTCGATGGTCAAGTCATCGATTGAGTCCGGTACAGATGGATGTCTGCCCACTCTGGTTCTCCGTATCATCTTCTTGACAGTGTCTTGCTTGCCTAGGCGTAGTTTGGCATCATCGGGAAGAGGTGACCTGGTTTCTCTCTGGTCTGTGCAGCTGAAGATTTCAAGTTTGCCTTTGCCTTGGTCACCCAAACACTACCTCGATCAGGGTCATTATTGTGGGAAGCTCCAGAAACAGGTGTAACCATGGCCAGAGATGTCTTCAGACTTCCTTTGCAGTGGGGTGAACGGCCTTGCACGCACGACTACCATATGCGATTCTTCCTAGTAGTTATTTTATATACATATAGCAAACATTTCTGACCGCCCTTGTTACTGGATATGACCTCCATGGTTGCAGCTAAAGTTAAGTGGATATTCACATGATTGCTGACATTTTATTGTTTATTTTTGTCAGATATGCTGATTCTGAAACTTCTCATATATCAATTAGCTATAATACAGATTATCCAAGATGATCTGATCCCTTAGCAATTGTCAAGCAGACAATTATATTCAAACTGATCCCTTGATCTGCCTTAGCAATGCTCAAGCAGATAATTGTATCCAAGCTCTTAATTGCAGATAATTGCTCATAGGTTAGCTCATAGGTCAGCTCAAGCAATTTTAGTTAATTGATGACATTCTGTAATTGGAACCCACTGAAATATAAATTGTAAATGTAATTTGTGTCAATGGGTTTAATTGAATGGAACAAATTATTGTCATAAATGTAGTTCTCTTATTACTGTATAATTTAATTTTTGAATGTCGGATTATGTTCTGTGGTATTTTGTACGATGGGATTATGTCCGGAAAGATATTTTACCGTGGGAGTTTGTCCTGTGGGATATTGTCCCCGATTCGATATTTAATGGCAGTAATTCCGCTATAAATGTGTATAACAAGTCCTTTTTTTGGTACAAATCACCACAGACTACTGGAGATTATAAGCCAATAATATGATAGCTATACTCTTACACTTTTATCACGTGTTTATTAAGTGAGAATGGCACCAAACAGTCAATTTGTACTGTTTCCTTTTAGTTGATGCAGGTGGAAACATATAGCCAATTCTAAACCAATGAGGAGTCGTATATTTATAGAATCAATCAAGATATGGTTCTCTTTAGAGCAAAAATGAAATCAAGCAGAAGCCCTTTATTGGTGGATGAAACATCCTACAGACAACAGTAGAATTTTACCTTATGATGTAGATGTTTGCGGTATAATGTACTCTTACTTGCAGCATGGGAATGTTTCCCGCTTACTTTACACAATCATTGAACATACAACTTCCACATTTATTGCAGAAATTCTATTCCTCTAAAAAATAATGATAAGTTAGCATTCATTAAAAATTGGTACAATTATTGAAGTCATCATTGTATATTTTGGCTAGAGGGGGAACGCCACCAAAACAAATCTACTGAAACTTCAGTGGTCTTCTCGGGATGAATTATCCGATGAAACTGCGAAATAAGTTTCATTCCTTCAAACATACAGAAAGGCATATTCACTGAAATCCAGTATATGACACGAAAAGAAAAATGTTAACTTCGGTTAGATAAATAAATAGAGTTAATTGTAAGATAGTGTTTATTTTGTCAGGAAGAGTAAAAATTTAATAAATATCAGACTATTATTTCACTATGAACTACCAATAACATCTAAGGCATATTGGTATTGTTTTGTTACGAGAACTGCCTAGTAATTGTTTAGTTTATATTAATTTCGTTGTTCTCGTAAAGCCTTTGGTGTCCACTTCATAATAAAGGCATTCATCAGTGTTACCAAACAAATATTCAGTAATTAATGTGAGCCATTGTACAATTACAAAACATGATATTCTACACCCGATTACCAAACAAAGAATGAGAATTGTGACAAATGAAGAGCCAGTAATCCCTTCTGTCTTGAAGACACTCGAACATGATAATATGTTAAATATTGTTTTATCACCAATTTTATCCTCTTGGTAGTATAAATGATCCATCACTACAGGTGTATGTCACAAAATATTCAAGGCAGAAATGAGTCAATTCTACCATAACGTACCCCTTTGGCGTTTTAATCTTAAAGTTTGCATGCCTAATTATGTGAGAGGAAATAAATATCTACTGGTATGGCATGTTTAACATAATCTAAACATAGGAGTATGATTATCATAATCGTCAATAATTACTGCGATTCCCATTATTTAACTGATCTTTGATGTTGATAAATATCAAGCATCTCGTTAATTAATTAGTAAATTGATCTACATACTTTACTCTAACCATGGCTTTATAATAATAATAATAATAATATTTTATATAGGGCCTTATTCAACTTTAATTACTCTAAGGCACTTTACATTTAAAACATAATTAAAACATATTTTGAGCTCATATAGCACAAATACATTTCATATATAATAAGCTGGTTTAAAATTATAAATACCCCAATTTAAATAAAAGGGTTTTAAGAACCTTAACAAATATTTCTTTACTTGCTGCGTGTTTAATGTGATTTGGCAACTTGTCTCACAGCCTGGGAGCTCGGAAGGATTTCTCTCCATACATTGCTGTGTGGCTTATTGGTACCCTCAAAGGTTAATAGGACTTGGATCAGAGAGTTCTCACTGTTATATATTTTTCGATCAGATCGCTTAGATACAGTGGTGCTGTTCCACTCAATACATTGAATGTATGAAACAGGATCTTGTACAGTGATCTGAAACGCACAGGAAGCCAGTGCAGCTGGAACAAAACTAGTGTTATATGTTCCCTTTTTCGAGTGCGTGTCACCAGAATAATTAATCAGATTCTCATCTATGCCCATACTCTATAAGTTTTTTTTAATTTCTTTATTACCAACTAGTTAGTTGGTAGACCTTTGGCACTTTTTCATATTTTATGCAACTTTACATATTCTTTCTATTTTGTTCTACTGATGCAGGCTCTTAGAAGAATTCAGCCAACTGTTATGTTCGTCACTCATGGAGAGTCATCTAGTGCCACCTGTCAACCTGTTAATGACTTAGGAATCCTTTGTCACAAGTATGGCCCGAAAATAGAAAAAATAAAACAACTTCATTCAGACAAGTTAATAAATTATAACAGAAATCAGTTATATTTGTTGGCGAAACTTCTATATAGGTTTATTTTGGTAAGATGTTTGAACACGTATTTAATCAATATTTTAAATTCAATTAACAGTCTACCATTTGAAAGAACATAAGAGAGTAGCTTATTTTATATTTTGTACAGATATGGATGTATATTGATAGTTGACTGCGTAGCTTCTTTAGGAGCAGTTCCAATGTACATGGATAAATGGGGTAAATGAAAATCTTCAGGTAACATTTGAGCATCTGATACATTTTTTCTCAAATAGATGACACACACACAGTGTTACACTGATAAATATGATCTGTTCTACCTTTCCAGGTATTGATGTTTTGTATACAGGTGCACAAAAAGTGTTAAGTGTATCCCCTGGTGCCAGTCCTATTTCCTTCAGTGAGAGAGCTTGGTCAGTTTGTTAACACACGTGAAATATTTCATATTTTCTGCCACTTTTCTACTTCTCTTGTGTTATTACAGTGTACTGGTTTATCATTTACCATTAGGATCTGAAATTATTTTTAGTATTCCGGGTATAAATTTGTTATTTAATGCTGAATTTCTATTTAAAATATTTATTTGTTTCAAGGAAGAAGACCCAAAGTCGTACAAAACGTGTTACCTCATTTTATTTTGACATGACCGGGTTAGCTAATTACTGGGGATGCGATGGCCAGCCTCGCAAGTATGCAAATCAATGGTTAATTACAGAAGTTATATATCACAATAATAGCTGAAATTACTGTTGTACTGCTGGCAATTTGTTATCATGGCTAGACTATTAATGGCCTACTGTTTGTGGCGTATTTCTGTCCAGTCTTGTGTTTGTTTCTAGCTATTACAATCAACAATAGGTACATTAAGCCACAATATCGCCAAATATCCCATTTTCTTAAATTTATTGAGTTTCAATAGTTGTTAACCTATTTGTTTGTATTTAATATAACTACTGTTTGATACTTTTTAACGTAGTACACTAACATTAAACGTATTAATCATTGATACTTTTTAATATAGTACACTAACACTTAACGTTTAAATCATTGATACTTTTTAACTTAGTACACTAAAACTTAACGTATTAATCATTAGCAAGTCTTCTCTATTACTAAAGTACTGATATTGTAATATAATCATCATCTTACATTATTTTTATTAATAATAATAATTTAAATAATTTTATATATCGCGTCAAACTAATTGCAATGCATTAATTTTGATATTTTGCAACATAGTGAAACAAAGAATATCTAAAAACAAATTGTTGTTGTGATTGACACGTTCTGTATTATATCCTATGTTTAATAGATATCACCATACAGGACCAATTAGCTCTATATACGGACTGAGAGAAGGACTTGCAACGTTAGCTGAAGAGGTTTGTTCAAATCCTAGAATGAAAACAAGTTTATGCAACGTTTTTGTCTTGCAGGATTGACTAATTATAGCTGTTTGCAACCCCCCCCCCTCTCTCTCTCAGCCACTGAGTCTTCTCTGCTCAGTAATTTCACTGTGCAACATCTTTAGGTAGTTTCTGTTAGTAAAGGCGCTTAAATTATTTAGATTATTATTATTATTATTATTATTATTATTATTATTATTATTATGTACAAGTAACACTGTATGTAGTATACAGGAAATATAATCATATAACAGAGTACGTAGTCAAACTCCCAATTCATAATCCCAAACTATAAGTGGCATCAGAGAGAGAGAGAGAGAGAGAGAGAGAGAGAGAGCTATTGGATTTGGAGCCGATACGCAATGATGAATAACAATGCTATCATATCATTAATATGCACATATTTTCACACCTGTTATTTCTAATCAACATTAACTACACCTAATCTATACACATATCGCTTATTATCAGCCTATTTCCATCACATGCAGTAATTCAGTTGATTTCGTTTTAGTTCAGAGCATTTCAGTCATTAACATTAAAAATCAAATATCCATCCAGCTAATTTACTATAATTGCTTTACGTTGCAATAATTGCAAGCAAATTGTTGTATATATTTTTTTTAATATCTAGGGTTTGGAACAGTCCTGGAAAAGGCACGCGCAATGTGCAGATATGCTTTATCGTGGTATTGAAGAAATGAACTTGAGATTCCTCGTTGAAAACAAGGTAAAAAATAAAGTATTACGGTTAAAAGTACTTGAAAATGTTTAAAGGAAATGTGTACGTATCATTTTAGTTGTTTTGGTGATTACAGGAGTTCAGACTGCCAACAGTTACTGCAGTCCTTGTTCCCGCTGGTGTTCAGTGGAAGAATGTCTCAAACTATGTCATGGAAAAGTAGGTTTTAAACAGATATATTCAAGCGTAAACGATTCACGATTTTCACACTTGTAGTGGTATACATTCTTATAACATTGAACTATACGTCTTTCAGGTATCGCGTTGAACTAGCAGGTGGACTCGGTCTATCTGCTGGTAAAGTGTGGCGTATTGGTTTGATGGGGTATAATGCAACCCCAGATAATATACGCCTGCTTCTCAGGGCTCTAAGAGAGGGAATAACAACTGAACAAACTCGTATACCATCTCGGCTGTGACCACTATATATATTAACACCTCTGTATATCATATTATACAATCTGAATCAGGGATAATGTGATGAATTTTCATGCACGCGCTAATATATATATATATATATATATATATATATATATATATATATATATATATTCTCAGTAAAATATAATAGATGACATTCAATCGTGAAACAAATGGTTAATTAGCAATATCTCCAGTGTTAATTAATGTTAATGGCTTATCGTGATAAATATGCAACATACAGTGCATAATGTATACACAAACATCGTCTTAAAACTGGATTCGTTTTTTGAAATTTGTAAACATAGACTATATATGTACAATAGGAATGTCAATACACGTACTCAAACCTTTGATTCAGCACTGTAGTGCAACCTGCTAAATACGGTCCGCGTTTAATTAGTGTTAAATATATATGTAAATTGAAGTAAAGATTAAAACTTAAAAGATTGTCCATGTTAAATGTTTTGCATAATATTTTCCAACCTATAACCGAATGTCCCGCTCCATATTTGTCGAGCCGTGATAGCGCAGTTAGTTAGAGCGTAGAACTCGTAGCCGAACAGTCGCGGGTTCGAGGCGACTGGTTAACTCATCCATTAAAAAATGAGTACCTGACAGGACGAGTTGGTTATGTGTTAGAGTAACGCTTTACGCCTATAATGGCAGCATGCATTGTATGCTCCCTAGGGAGTTGAGATATGTGCTGGGTGGAAACAGGTCTGAGTCAGGGATAATAATATTGTAAATAATATTGTAAAGCGCCTTAGACAGCTTCTAGCTGAATAGGGGGCCATATAAATATATTATATTAGTATAAAGAGTCCGCCAGCTTATAACTCGCATTGATGTTTATAGACACGTTCGAGCAAGGTAGGTCATCTTGTTAATTACAAACAAATTGTATCTATAATAACACATTCTTTTCGTGGATAATCACGTGGCTGACATTTATCAGAACATTTTATTTGTTGGTTAAGATTGAATATGGTGAGCTGCAGTTGTTACTACTTTATGAATAGTTATTAAAGACAGTGATGGAAATCATCATATCGTCTTCTTGATGATTAGATATCCAACAAATTTCTGATTACTTTGTACTTCATTTCGTCTTTCTCCGTGTCTGAAATGTTTTATAATAAATCTTGTGTAAAACCAGCTTGTTACTGACTCAATATGGCACATATAGGATTGCATCGTGACTGGCATAAAACGGGTATTATACATTTTATTTTGCGAGTATCGGTCACCATGCATTCATGCCACACAAGCGGTTTAGGAGGGAGAGAAGTGGAATATTATATATCAATTCGTCTTACATATTTAATAAATTTTGTACGAATAAACCACGTGTTCCTTATTTTATAATAAATAACAGGACAGCAATAATAATAATAATAATGTGGATTTAATACAGCACCTTACCAGCAGTAATCATTCAAAGAGCCTATGCAGTAATGCCCCCAAATCAGAAGTATGTAAAAATCCAATTAGACTCTTGCCATATGACTTGAGTCATGACAATAGATACCTGCAATAGTATATGACTGTGTGACCTGATTATTATAATGACTATTTAATGGAAAAGAGTTCACACAATTATTCAGGCGCTATGTGTTATTGATAGGCTGATAAGTTGTTAGTAAATTCTTGAAATGGATACGTTGTATAGCAGCCTGCTATACAACATATCCATTTCAATGTAGCTAATACCGTTTTTGAAGAATTGGAGTGATATGATCATATTTTCGAGTATTTCTCACCATACGATCTGCACTCTTCTGAATTAACTACAGACGATTATTATAATGAATGGCTGAATGAATGAAATAGTTCGAAACATCGGTACAAGAAGGGCATTTTCTGTCAAAAAAGGTAATTATGCGTTATAACTTCATGTATATCGTTATAAAGCCGTATTCTTGAAGAATATCTTAAAACAATCGTATATAAATTAATGAAGACATGTCAACAAATATAATGACGGAAAGCTTCATTAATCGTTGATTATGTATCATGCCCAACTTTTATATATAGGTAATGTAATGCCTCAACAAACCTTTACGATCAGTTTCTCTGTAATACAACCTTGAAGCGGTTGAGAGTATTTTGACGTTCCGTTTGAAGTATTTTTGATGTGGGCATAAATAATAATTTACTGTCAAATAAAATATGGATTCTAGTTTTCATATTGATGGGCGGAAGTTGCAAAAGTGTACACACACTAATTTATAACCATTGACAATGGCCTATTTTTGAATTCTGTTTTAATAGTCATATGCATATCTTTGACTTATATAACAATCATCAACATCGAGTTAACATTCGATCCCGGGTTCTGCAGATTTGATTATGCCGTTTATTTTTATTGTAAACATTTATTGCTTCTTCTCGATCATAGAGGTCAAATATTATATTTGCTAATTTTATTGAACATTTTCAATATTTCGGGAAGCTTGATATGAATAAAGACAGTCGACCTGGAACCATGTGTTTACGCATAATAAATGTTTCTCAAACAGTAGAGTCGAATCTAATAATATGATCAATAGTTGATCGTTTTTCCTAAACCCGCTTTGATATGTTATGAGTATGTCATTGTCACCAAAAAAATATATTAATCTATTATTTACCATGCGTTTTTACAAATAAAACTGGTAAAGGTATGTTGTAGAGAACTTGACGGATTTGTTTAATCCTTTCCTGGTTTTGAATTGGATATTATGGTTGCTTAAATTGTCTTAAGTTTGGTGGAATTGGCCCAACTCCCTTATCTCATTATATATTTGCAGTGATAACTTTTGGCAAATGCTTTAATATTGAATATCGCTTGGACCTTCTGTTGTGTCATGAACTATATGAAAAGAAACTTTTAGTTCTATGAATGACAAGAGTTTATTGTGAAGAGTTCATTATTGTTGGGATTACTATTGAGCGGTTTTCGTTCTATTCAAGCTTTTGAAATATTTTGGGGTAATTTTTAGATAAATAATTATGGGATGTTGTTTCTGCCAAGGCAGTTGCAATTTATTTGACCTTAGTAATTTAGTTGTCATTTGCCATTTGTTTGTTAACTTCCTAATCGTGTCTCAATTAAGAAACATAATTTTGCCAACTCATTTTCATGCTTCTTTTAAATATTCTTCTAACCTTGGTAGACTGACTATTTGTTTGTTTTTTTCGAAATTCATCCGGTTGATATTGAGTTAGCTGTTTTTTTAAATATTTTGTTTTCTTCAGATGATAAGTGCTTCTTGGCATTCTTTGTTACACCGGACTTATTAAGCGTTCTGAGATTTGTAGAGGATTTTGGGTGGTGTTTTCTGCTGTGCTTTATAATGTAGGGGTGACCCTGGTGTAAAATATTGTTCCACAGGATTTTCAATATTTTCATAGTTTTCTGGTTTAAAATCCAATGTGCATTTCTGTTGAAATTCAGGTCAATCAGCTTTCTGCAAGTTCTACTTTTAGAAGTTATAATTTCAACCTTTATGTCTGTAATGAAGAAATGTTAGAAAATTATCACTTCCACAAAGATGGTTGTGAACTTCCCCGTTAATTATAGAAATAATGATGGGTACACAATGAATGTCTCTTACAGAAAATAAACTACCAATTCCAGGATATATATATATATATATATATATATATATCAGGAACGGGGGACCACCAACTCCCCTCCCAACATCAATCAGTCGGAGAACCGTGAATCCGCACCCGTATGACCCCAACACTTGGCCGGCCACAAACCGTCAAACGGCACGAATGGGCGGTTACCAACTCACCTCCCAGCAGAGATCTGACGGAGAACTGGCGTGACCCCACATCCCCAGTGCCCCGAAGGACAGAAAAACACACTGGACAAAATAAGCATATATATGAATGTTTGACTTACAATGCCATCCACCAACTGGACTCCTTGTGACCAATTCACTTCGAATAATAAAGTCAAATGTTTATATTTTACAGATTACAAAATTATCTGCAGTACTTTTCTCTGTAATCAAATGTCAGTATACATACATTGGCATCAGAATATAATCAACATAATATCATTACTATTATCTAGTTATCTACTTCTAATAACAATGACAGTTTATTCACTGGTCTCTGGAAAGAAAGGGTCTTTATCTGGACAGTAACAACTCTGACGAGGCCGTGTCAATCGTGATGAATCTGTTACTCGTCCCAACATCTAGGAGTTACGGGGTAAATTGTCCATGACCAAAACCACATCACCAATGGAAACCTTTTTCTTCGACTGTTACCAGTTCTGTCATTTCTGCATGAGTGGGATGTACTCTCGCTGCCAGCGAACCCTGAAAACATTTGCCAAATATACTACGACGGACATAGTTATCAGAATCACTAAAAGTTCCTGGGGGCAGTCCCTTTGGATTATTCACCAGAATAATATGATTTGGCGTGAGAGTATCCGGGTCACTATAGTATCTTCAGATGGCATTGTGATTGGTCGGTTGTTCAAGATGTATTCGACCTTACATGCAAGAGTATTAAGTGATTCGTCATCTAAAGTTGCAGATTGATCTCTTAGTAGACAATATAGAATCAGATTATACGTTCCCAGAATCCACCGTGATGTGTTGGATTGGGTGGCTTAAATATCCATCGAATGTATGATGCTAATTCTAGCTGAGTAGCTCTTGATGTGGCACTTGTAAAGATGATTCCATTAAGCTTCGAAAGCATCTCATATGAATTGGACCAAAACTGCAATCAAACACTACCCTGATTTTCTTCTTATGGGTGTGATATACACCATGGTGAGGCAGGTACCAGGTCTTACTATCTGACTGATCTAACTCGGATTCTGGGACTTTCTCTGGAAATCCTCTTTTCAGCAATATTATACGGTGAATAACGAGAAAATTATTGTTTGGAAGTGATGGATGGTGTTCGCGAAATGGAAGTTGGAACTGGTAATGACTTTCTGTGATGAGGATATCTTTTGTAAGAATAACTTATCCTCTACTGAGCTTAACGTTGGTTTCAGGGAATTCCATGTTGACAGACCGTTGGTAGGTTTGCTTGAGCTCTTTGAGTTCCCGTAACATTTCAATCGCGTTTACATCAACTCGGTTTACAACTGCAACATGACCGTGAGACCCTTCACGCAGTATATTCCAGGGAATCCATCCTAATATCGATTTTGTGAGATGAGGCGAACCTAAAGATCCAACGCGAACTTCAAGCGGAGCACAAACATCTGTCGTGTTATTTATTACCAAGAGGAAGACCTATATGCCTGTCAACGACTGGTAACACAATGTGACTCAAGTGATGCCACTTGTTAATATCTTCACTGGTGGGAATATGGCATTCTGTTGATTGGCATTCTGTTCTTGGTCTACAAGATAGGCAGTGAGTTGTAGGCAGGGTTCCTCGTGAAGATCTAGTATATCAAAATCACTAACTTCATATGTGTGCATAACAAATGGAGCACCCATTGTATCAGTGGAGAGCTTTACTCGTTTCCTCTTTGCTCCTAGTTGGTGCATGAGAATCTCAGCGCAGAATGACACATTATTGCCTGAGTCAACAAATACGTATGTAACCACCGAGCTATTACCTTTAATCTTTAACTCAAAACATCAGGATAAATGAGGAATTATGGCTTCAGGTAGGTAATAATACTGTTTCTGTAGCATCATCAGTTAATAACTAAGGAGTATATTTTGATACATTCCTGACCATGGAGAGGCAAATAAAAGCAATATCCGAAGCCTGTTATTACCAAATTCGTAATATTGGTCATATCAGGCGCTACATCACATTGGATGCTTGCAAAACACTGGCACACACCCTGATAACATCTCGGCTAGAATACGGCAATGCTCTCTTGTATGGTCTTCCAAGCACACTGATGACACGACTACATAAAGTACAGAATTATTCTGCCAGGTTAGTCACTCGCACTCATAAAAGAGAACATATAACACCATTCTTGAACTCCCTGTATTGGCTTCGGGTTATATATAGGTCGCAGTACAAGATTTTGATGTACACTTTTAAAACACCTGAAGGGACTGCCCCTCAGCACGTAGAGGAACTTGTTGTGCCGTATCAGCCGACAAGGTATCTACGGTCTGAGTCTGGAGGATTCTTAGTGGAGTGACATAAGGTAATAGATGTTTCAGAAAGGCTGCTGCAACCTTATGGAATAATCTTCCAGTAACCATCAGAAAGTGCAAGACCCTTGATACCTTCAAAAAGAGGATAAAAACTAATCTTTTTGTTTCAGCTTTTCTTAGCTGAATATATTATGTATTTGGCTGGAAAGAATTGTGCATTTTTAAAGATGTAAATATGTTACACCCATAGAATTATTTATTGTCAAGCGCCTTAGAATAACCTTCTTACAGTTTATATACATTTTGTATAGTATCATTATTATTATTACATCCCCTCTTCCTGACTCACAACGGTGGGTGGCTTATTCACATCGGCTTGTTTCGTGAATTTAGCTGGCTCACTGAATTCTCTTGCTCTGTCTTGGATGGTGTCCGTACTTCAAACATCCAAAACAACATCCTTTGGCCTTCAAGAAGTTTGTCTTTTCGCCAAACGATAGGGCTATGAACTGTTCACATGCATCAAGTGAATGCGACCTCCGACAGTGTAAACGTGGTGAGTTGAATGCATTTGGACGACTTCCGTGGTTAACGATGGGTTTGGACAATAATAAGATTTGAAGCAAAACTTCCCTGAGAGCGATTAGTTATATGTTGAGATCTGGACGAATCTTTCATAGCATCTCTTCCAAATGCTGGATCATTGCCTTTTTTACCTCTTTGCGGATCCTATCTCAGAATAAATATCAGCTGCTTTGAGGACTTTGGCTTGTACATTATATATAGCTCGTTCCTCTTCAAGCTGGAGTTCCGCCTCTTGTAATTAAAGCTTTAAACTATTTCAAGTTTTTTCTTGGGGTGTGCTGTTTTTACATTAAGTTCTGCCTTTTTCTGTTCAAGAATAGCAAGGGCTGATTTAGCACTAGCCTTTGTAGAAGCAGATATAACACTGATACTATCAGTGTCATCTATTATGGCTTGAGATGGTCTAGCCTCCACAATGCGTTCTATGGTTTGTCAAGTGATCCAATTTTGGTCTTCAAATAAAGGAAGTTACTTACTCTGGGATTAAGCCAATCATTATCATATTCGTCAAGAGCGTCTTCCTGTAAGAGTTTGCTATTGTTGTTGTCAAATTCCAGAAAGTCATCATATATGTTTGTCCACCGTTTATATTGCTCGTCGATTTCCGATTTATCACAGCACTGTCCATGAGATTCATACACACGTCAATATTTTTTCGATTGCTTCACACAATTGGTTAAGTCTACTGAACTTTGTTTGTAGAGTATATTCGATGACCCATTGTGTAAGTTTTCTCGGGTGTGCTAGTTGTGCATCAACATCAGATTTGTCTTGGATAATCGTTAAGACATGACAATGCTTAACAAAACCACTTTACAACATCATCATCCATGTACAGTTGTAAATAAATTTGTGTGACGCATTGTCATGCCTTAACGATCATCCAAGACTACATGCTAACAATATATATATATTTGTTCATTATTCAAAAGATAGCTGATGTTGAGCTATCTTTATTATTCATTCCATCCCCATAAACTATTTTGTGTTTTGCTACAGAAAAGCTCGTTTGCAATATTGTTGATGGGTGATCTGGTTACACTTATTAATAACTCTCTCTGTCACATTTTATTAGAATGAAAATGTTCTTACTTTTGATTGACTTCCCACAAACTTAAGACTGTACCAATGAGTTTAGATCCAATTTTCAATTTTGGTCTTCAAATAAACAATGAGTTTAGAAATTCCATGTTTGTGAAAAGCTGCAAGCTCAACTTCTCAATTCACAACACATATATGCCATTTTAATAAACCATAGTAGTGGCTTTTCTAAAAAAATCCATGCATGCTACTCTTCTTAAGCCACAAATTTCAATATTCAGCACCTTTACATCTGCAGAAAATTGCATGGGAAACAGGTTCGTTATTTGGCTGGACTTAAATCACATTATGTTAATGTTCAGAATAGCTATGCACAATGCATTGAAATTATTCTATTGTGCATGTTTTATGCATATATGCACACCAAAAGTTTAAACATTGATTGTCCATCTACAATCAGTCTTATTAAAATAACAATTCATGATTTGAGGCAAACGATTGTACTATTTAAGAAGTTTATTTCTAAAAATAGATGTCATATTCGGACATGTTTATATCATCCATTATCATTAATATTTACTTGTTAATACAAGTATATTAATATTGCATACCATAACTAATAAATGCATTATACTGCCTCTTTTGTATTAACCTAAAATACTAATATAATAATAATGTATGTTTAATAAAGAGCCACTCAGGTGATGTACATTGATACCTGAAATAATACATATGTATAAGCACAATAAGGAATTTTAACAATAATCATTATTGATCTGTGAAAGCAAACCTGAACAGGTGTATTTTAAGAAGCTTTTAACTTATCAAGAGATGACTCATTTCTAATAAAGTAGTTTTTCATGTTAAATTACTCATTTTGTACTTGAAATATCTTTTTGCTGTTCTGGCCCTTGATTAGGCTAATAACTTAATTGAATAGCGTACACATCACTGAGATACATCTACAATGTACTTGTATAATGACATAATAGAAACGTTCTTATTAAAAGAATACGATTCTTCAGAGAAAAAAATGGTCTTTAGTAATTCAGTTCAATTCTCTGATTATGAGCAAGAATAATCAGAAAGAAATATATGGTTTTAATTAGGACTGATGTTCTCATTCATTCATTCAAATCCTAACACTTCTTACACAAACTAAAAATAAATCAATTTGATCCAATTATACTAAGATTCTATTTAAATATCAGAACCAATCATGCAAACAACAGCAAATTCCTTACCTGTAAAAAAATTTTTTTGTCCGATGACAATTTTGCTTCACAACAAGATCAATAAATATAACCAATGGCAGAGATCTAAACCACTAGTAAACATAAACACAGGTGTAAATTATATAAAACCCTGAATAAATAAATAGGAATTAAAGCAGAGATTCAAGGTACTAACCAGAACTGATACTTTGAATTTGGTGGATTTTATCAAGTTAACTAATGAAACGTTTTGGGAATACCCAGTTAGGGAAGAACTGGTTTAGTCAGTCAGTCTTGGTGAGTTACAGGCATTTAACAACATATTATCATTTGCAATACATTGCAATGAATTGATTCAAATTACAAAAATATCATAGGTAATTCTCATTTGTCTGTATAGTTTTTATAGGTCTAAATTGGGGTAAATTAGATCCTAATTACAAGAAACATTTACTATCTTCTCAACCTTAAAATATAAAATTGTAAATCGATGAACCGCCCCAATTAACATAATTAATATTCCATTTTGGTTACTGATTTATACTAAGCATACAGAAGAGAGTAGATTTCTTTTAAAGAAAAATCCCATAAAGACAGATAATTATTTTGTTTAAATTCTTAATTAAATGAATGTTAATATCTGAGTAATCAATGTGGATTAATCTCTCACATCAAATATTCAGGCCTGTGTATCCCAAATTAACCAGCGAGTTGCTGTTTTTCCTAGCATTTCTGATAGCCATATACTTTTATATCAAATGGGCAGACTACATCAATTTAATCTCAATAAAGTTAATTTAGACATATTAATAAACTGAACATCATGATAATATATCTGGATTTGTAAGTGACAACCTGTCCATTGTGCATGACATTTCATGTTGTGACGCTTCATCTGTATTCGAGTTGTTCAGATTTTTCTACTTTCGTTTCGTGCAGCTCAAACTGGTTCTGTGACTGGTCACTTGACACTGGACCAGTTGATTCTACATCACATGTCTTGATACTTGGCTTAGCCAATTGATCTGTTCTTCTCAAGTAGCAAGCTTCTTTGTACGGTGGATTGATTGGTGACTGTGTAGGTTGATGATATGTGTAATCTTTATCATCAGATAGCTAAAATAAAAAATCAGTAAAGGTAGCATATTCACAGAAAGGTTAAACTATTATTTTGTCATAATTTATTTTACTGTGGATTACAAATTATTTACTATCCATTTCAATGCAAACACATACTATATAATGGAAAGAAGTTGAATGTTTATACCTTTAATGGGTATGTTCTATCTGAGTCATAAGCACTAAGATCTCCGCATGCTAGAAATGGTACAATGGCTCTATTTGGTCCATCAAGGCTGTTAAAATCTACATCTTTTGATAAAAACAGTACAATTATTACAAGTTGAACCCTAAATAAAGAATAAAGTCATCAGAAATATAACATGAAGTTTTATTAATTAAATGTTCTATCTGAAAATATGTCTGCTTAAGAAATAAAGTTAATTCATAAGCAAGATATTATTTGAATCTGACTCATAACTGTGTTTGTGAGATTTACTCACATAGGGAGTTTCCCCTTTCATGTACTTCCCAGGTATGACCAGTACCAAGACTAAATAACTCAATTTAACTCATGACCAAGATATCTCAAATTAAACTGATTTACTATAACTTATAGCTACCATTAGTATAATTACTGACAAGATAACTTATAGCCACCGCATTAGTATGATTACTGAGAAGATTACATATATAGCTACAATTAGAACGATTACTGAGAAGATTACATATATAATAGCTACCATTAGTACGATTACTGAGAAGATATCTTATAACTATCATTAGTACAATTACTGACAAGATAAAAGACCTAATTATTTAGTATAAAAACTTACCATAAGCCTGGTCAAGCAGAGGATTTGACATGTTTGGTATATAACCTTCTGGTGGTTTATAATCTTCACAGACAACAAAGGCTTCTGAAATTATCATTTGGCATTTGATGTCATTAATTGTGTGCCTCCCATTGTGTGGATGTGTGTATGGGGGGGGGGGGCTCTCTTATTATACAGCAGCTCAAATACTTTATCTGGCATAATAACACTTTATACTACCCACTTTAACTTGGTACGACATTTATAATAAGTTAGAAAACACATATTAGCACTGACCTATGCTGGAGTTCCTGCTACTCCTAGGTTTAGCAATTGTTACTATTGGGAAGAATATCTTAAGCTGGGAGTAGAGTAGTGTAACATCTTTACCTCTGAATATCTATCATTAACGAATACATAAATTGTTAATAAACATCACATATGATGAACCAAATCAAAACCTTTTATCACAGAGAAGAGAAAAATTAGTCTGATAATATGTCTTCATATTCAACAATCACAACACGCTAACCTTAGCAACAAATGTTCCGCCTTGTTTTAACACATGTGTTGTAATATTCAGGGCCTAAAAGTAGGACAAAGTATGAGTTAAAGCTCTTGATCAAAGGAATCAATACAAGAAGAAGACTCATGGAAATAACAAATTAGTGAAGTGATGCATGCTTACAGCAAGAAGTAGTTGTGCCTGTATGTACTCATCAATGTCATGCAGACCAGTCACTAAGAAAAACACAATACCAAAAAACAGCATTTAATAAATTTTCACACACACACCTTCACTGAATGAAATTTAATTAAATGTATCATGATAATAATATGAGACTGTACAGTCCAGTTATCCATATTACATCTATTGTTCTACAACTAAAAGCCATTTTAATAAACAAAACGAATTAACAATTCAACAATTACAAACATTCAAAAGGTAATTTTTAGTGTTGTTTACATTATGCTAAGGCTATGTACTATATCCAAGTTTAACCAACCATCAGGTGCGCCATCACATACTACAAGGTCTGCCTTATCACCCTCAAAATAACTGACTATGTTCTGAGCTGTGGACACCTGGATAAAGAATGTTGTTGCTTATTTAAATATGTTAACAATTTGTACAGTAAAAATGGTGTAAAGAATCTCTTTCTAAAAAAAGATAAGAATGTAGAAATATTTATACAAATAAACTAAGAATGTATGTTCAATAATTTCCAAAATGGTCTCAAATTATTTTACATTTATTTGAGAAGGGATGCATTTTGTGAAATAATCCAGTTCATAGTATCACCTATGCATAGATAATACCTTTGTGATATCCCCTTGTATCTGTATCACACCTGGTACTGGGGCCATTGCTTGTAGATCGACTGCAACAATTTTCACATCTTTATCTTCGTTACCTGATCTGAAACAATAGAAACTTTCTATATAACAACAGCCATTAATTTGTTGTTATAACATCAGACTAAATAGCATTAACCATAATACAATAACATAATGCTAGCTACGAATTAACTACTTGTCAAATTCTACTACCCCGGTATATACAATCTACTCTATGTTATTCTGTGAGGTGAATAGAGTTCTATGTAGTAATTGTCAATATTAGCATCATTATCACTAGTTAAGGGTTGCTCATGAAAAACTAAATACCAGAAACTGACTACTACCAAATAAACTTAAATATATCATATATGTCTAGCAGAACATTATCCTAAAATGTGAAAAGATTATTTAAATTCTAACAAGCACTATCTTCAAATTAAACTATAAATCCCAAATTTCAAATGGAACTTCTTCATCTAAACATACATTAATTCCTAATAAAACAACACAGTTCATGCAATTCATTTTAATTAATTTTCATAACTGTAGCTGTTCTGACCTAAGTTTTCTTGAAAGAACTTGGCTCCAGCTCCCAGGTGCTGCACATAAATCAACAACTTTTTTAACGCCTGTTCAATAAATGTAACAATAAAAAATCATTAATTAGTATTGGTATAATTGGCTCTTTTCTTTCAAAATAACGTTTATGCTTCCGACACTCCTTTTTAAACAATTACTATTTTATAGTTCATGATACTGCATTAACTTGAACTTAACTCAACACACACACACACATATATATATATATATATACATACATCAGTCTTTTCAATAGCCACTGACATCCAACGCTATAAGTCATCTATTTTACAGTCTCTTGTCACCTATTTTATTGGCAGAAAATGGGTCTGCAATTTTGATTTTGCAGAAAAGTGGCCTACAATGCACCAAATACTTCATTTTCTCCAACCTTTACAGCCCCCCACCCCATCTAATGGAGAACGGCCACTACTGTGTTAGTGTGACTACCAACCACCCACCTCCCTCCTAAATGCAGCAGCAATGGTGTCACAGTGTTTTTTCAGGCCAGCACAGGTGAGCTGCCGCCTACTTTTTGTAAGGGGTTATCTACTCTAATCCCTACTGAAAAGGCTGTATGTATATATATATATATATATATTATCAACTTAAACTTAACTCACACACAAATATATATAAGTGAACAAGGAAAATATTATACAAAGGAATTCACACAGTTTACCTTTAAATATGTTGAAGTCTTCATTTATTTGAAGCAGTTTGAATGCACTGCGTGCTCTCCATCCTTCTTCTTTTGCAAGACGGTAATATATATCTCTTTTGTCTTTCGATGACCTCCCCATGGTTAATCAGTCTCTGGTTTATGAAATAATTTATAGCTAAACATCGGGGGGGGGGAGCAATTCATCAGTAACACAAAAAAAATCCATAAGATATATAACTGATCAAAAATACCCATATTTATTTATTTCATACCAATTTTATTAAGCAATTCTTGTATTTAAGTTAGGAATAAAATTATAGATAAACATATCTGCATTTCTTGTTTATTTCTGAAATCACTGTTTTATGAAACAATTATACGCCATTACTGTATGGCTTACTATATATATATATATATATATATATATACACTAATGATTCGTTAATCTTTACATAAACTAGGACCAAATATCTATAAAGGTCTGTGTATGCTGGTGTAAAACACCACTGAGCATGCATGCACCTATTTTGACTTATTTCAGATGCTCGGACACAGATATAAAAAGATCTGAGCCCTTTATTATAACCAGTTCGGGAGTTAGCGCATGAGCAATCCTTAGCTCCATCGCATTGAGTGCTTGAACCTTTAGTGGTAGCGAAGACAGTTCCGATGCTCGGCTACACAACTCTTTGTTTTAACAAATATTCCTCAGTCCACAGATAATCGTATCTGCATGTGGTTTAAACATCATTTGCTAGATAACGTCGCCATGCCTAATCGGCCTAACGAGCAAACCAATTTATCCCATATATGCACACAGTGAAGAAAGTGCAAGTAAATTGATATTTCAATGACTGAAAAAGACTTGATATTACCAAAATTTAGAGAGTACCGATGCATTGTGCAGGCCATCAAAGCAAAACACCAATCAAATGACAAATAAAAGCAGAATTTATGAATGAAAAAATAGTTGAAATGTATTTTTCAATTATTCGCAATTGCCTACAGCCATACGGCAGTTTTGGAGTCATATGGTCGGGTAACCAACAACAAGTTTATTTTTAAGACTGGCCTTAATATACAAAGTGGTTAAGTTTACTTGAAATTAGGCAAGTTCAATGAATCAAATGTTAAGGAAACTGAATTCACATGTTCTTTTATATTTGCTTTGGAAACCACGGCTTTCAGTTATATTCACTCTTAATTGCTTCATAAAATGTTGTGCAATTTGAAAAATGCTATATTACTTAATTCATACCTTATGTTAAAAATTAGTTGAAATATTTTGTTCATAAAAAGTGATAGAGCAATAATGAAACATAATTTACTGTGCTGCATGCAAAATTGATTTTTCTAGACTAAGAGGAGCAAAATAAACATACAGCTTAAATCTGAAAACAAAGTTTATTGATCTTACTGATCTCATACATAGAGAAGTTTCTTGTGATTGGTTCTAATTTTGGGGGATATTTTATTTAAACAGCAGACTAATGTGTGGACTAAAGTGTAGGATAATGATGATTATTTGCATAACATGTCCATGTATAGTTTTTATTATTAATTTAGATCAAGTTCTTGGCTTTGAAGGTATCATGCTTTCTTCTGCTTAATTAATAAGTCATCATAATCATCACATGTGACACAATATTTTGTGTGCTAGAAGCACTTTTTTAAAGTGACCTGCCTGCTAAAAGAAATGCTTGCTACTTACAATGTTAAAGTTAGTTATTAACAATAACAGTGTCAGGAGTTGTATAATTAAAAGTACTTAATTTCCTTGTAACCATGAACTAAATGTAATTTATATCAGGGTCAAATACAGCTGTAGGTGAATAAAATTAGTCCATTGGACTACCCCTCTCAATGATCTTTGAGAGAACAAGCAACTGTGGTCACAGTGGTGTATATCTTAATTTCTTATGCTACCTTTGTTTTCTACATTTGCCTTGAAATACATCACAAACGAATTTAACAACCTTATAAAGTTGAAACCCAATGGAGATATTGTTCATTAAGACCATAATAAGCCAACTGGAAGTGGAACACACTTACATACACAGTACTGTAGATAACTGTGACTAGATCGGTCGCCAACCCATATCGGCCGCCTAAGTATAGAACGCTGCAGGACTCGCGCGATGCAGTGCGCGGCAAATCCATAGTGGCTCCCCCATGCGAATAACAATGAGTACAGGCGGCCGATACCTGTCTACCCCATTCTCATGATTCTGTCAATGTGGATATTTAAATATGTTAGTGTTACTGTTAGATTTAGTCAGTAATTTGGTAAGTGTAGATCTGATCGATCTAATGTTAAATTATAAAATGTATCTCGCCACAATGCAAGCACCTTATATTTCCCATATAATGAAGGAATAACGACGTCTAGAAATATATTCGCATATTATATAACACTGGATCTACAGAATATGACAGTTATATATTGTATTATAAGTAATATATGTATAATACAATCACAAAAGTAAAGACACTTGCATAAATAATTTTCAAAGAACGGTTGTACTTTACAGGTAAAAAAATCTGGTACACAAGAATGAATACATTCACTTAAAAGGACATACTATGTCATTAATATGTGACTAAAGAAATATATCTGCATTAATTATGAGATTAAACGGCTGACTATTACCCATATAGTATGTGCTGCTTATGAATGGTATCTACTATAACGATAACTATCTGCTATTAAATCATGCAAATTGTGTATAATAATAGCTTGAGTTTCAGGAAGACATAAAATAAATCATACAAATAATACAATTTTAAGTCGATAAAGACAAATGCAGGCGTCCGTGTCTTTGAAGAGCCCTCTGCGTACTGGACGGTTATTTTAAAACTTGACGCAGTAATTTAAGCGCACACACACACACACACACACACACATATATATATATATATATATATATATATATATATATACACTGAGGTTGAAATGTTCTGATCTATAGCTCTATGTTCCGCCGTTTCGGTGTTTGGCCTGGTTATCCAGCATTTAAATGACTGTAGCAGGCACATTACGCATTATAAGTACTCCTGATTCAGGAATAGAAATACTGCATCTCATCTCGAGCGGTGGGATTGGAGACAGCTTGCTTGCTTGTGTTTCGGGGGGGGGGGTCCCCTGGGTGTCGCTTAATCAGCACAGCCTCTATATAGGAGTCGTTGAGACTAACTCCCCCCAAACCAGTCACAGGAGAGCATTATGGAAAGATGGAGCTGAAATACCCTGAAGGTGGTCACTGCCAGAGTTCTTAACGTCCCCCTTTTATATTGACATTTCTAGCGCAATTAGTGCAATTACGGGTGCACATCTTGGCATTATCTCTTAGGGCTCTGTTTATTATTTGTTATTAGGAAAATGAAAACAAACTGCACTTATAATCATAAAATGAATGATATAAGGAAAATAAAAATTGATAAAATAGATGATAAATCGAATACTCAGTGAGATAATAACCAGCGAACTATGTCTATAAGGTGTGAGGTCACTCTGCGGGCCAAAGAACTACGATAGATGGGAAATAGTCAAGACAGTAAGTTCCTGGATCACGCCATAACAACAATAACTTCATCTTTTTATAAACGAAACCCAGGAGGAGCCTGTTAAAAGCTGTAATTGATATATGTCAATCACAATCTTGCGACATTCAACCGGAGGCATAAATGGCAGAATTCAGTAGTCTTGAGGGATTCCAATGTTATTTCCAGGAACACCCCAGATATGACGTCGCTGTCGGACCGCCGACGGTCTGACGTCTACCACTCCGTCAGTCCGCCAGCGATATTAGCCGGTCGGTCCGACGTAATTTTGTCTGTCAGTCCACCGGCGACAAACCCTATCAGTCGGTTCAATGGCGACAAACCAATCGGTCAATCCAAAGTTGGCTCAAAGTATACACACTCACAAATACGTAAAAACAACATACTCACTTTTTAAAAGGTTTATTTTCCATTTAAAATATAATTTCATATATCAGAATCCGAGTAGGAAGCTAGTATCCCATCTCTCAGAGATATCATCGCTGTTGCAGCAGGGTCTTTTTCTGAAAATATATAATTTTAAATTTTTGAACCAGAAAGGCTCAACTTTTCCAGTAGAATAGTAGGTTTTTCTTGCTACAATGGATTAGTTTAGAGTTATTGTATACTGTACAGGTAAATAGACGTGACAAATTATCTTTTAAAATGAGTATCGTAAGGTACAAAATGACTTGTCAGGAGTTTTGGTAATTGTGTTACTTATTTCTTCAATTAAGTTATATTAGATTAGCACTGACTTAATATATGTTACGTGGACTACAAATGAAAATATTAGATTATACCTTGATGGTCGATTGCACATTTCAGCAACTTTAATTACTTATTCTGTGTCAGTTTCTTTTAATGAAAACCCCTTGGCTGCCTCTAGCAATATAGAAAATTCATTTAATATAACTATATTACATCCATATATTTCAACACATATATTTTCCAAAACATAATGAAATATAGTATTGTGGCATGTGGCAGAAAATAATTGACAACAATCAGTGTTTAAACTTTAATCAAACAAAATAAATGTATCCCTCTATTTGGCGACGACAAGTATTTGTTATTCATAGATATAATTAATACCCTTGATGACTCACACCACGGCATGTAATCAAGGCTCACTATTGATAGGAAAAATTATATTTTGTGCCTTCAATGAAATTATTTATATTTATATTAGATATATCATAGTGATGTTGTAAAGAATGGTCCACAAATTGGCCACAAATTAGCTATCATACTTGTAGCAAAATCATAAAATGGTATTTAGTTAGTGAATGCAAACTACCCAAAATTTGATTGCTCGAAATTTATTTGACAAAATACTGACATATGTAATGAGTTAGTTTTACATTAAATTCTCCAAATTATAGCATTTATACAATATATCTATCAATCAATCATACTGACAGGGGTTACTGACAATCCAACATCAGTAGAACTGATTTAAATGAAAGTGAAGAAACACATATAAGGGCAAGGAATTGAGTTGTGTAGCCAAATCTAAAAACTCCAAATATCTTTGAGGTGTCAGATAGCTAATATTAAATCCCTCGCAGTGATTGTAAATTACATGTGTCATGTATGTGGATATATTTTAGGGAGAAATGCCAGTCTGGTCCTCAGAGGAGGTGACCCATTTGACCTATGTGTGGAAATAAGACACATAATAAACAGTAATGTTTGGAAAACGTGATAGTTTCTTCAATTATTCACAATGCTTGAAAATAAAAAAATGACACTATTTGAAACTCAATACAAACTATGACTGCAACATGACCTTCATTAAAGAAAACAAACAGGAGCAATATTTTAACATCTATACCAGTAGATATAATGATGCATTAACAGTGACATTTTATATATATATAATATATATATATATATATATATATTATATATATATATATATATATATATATATATATATGAAACCATGGACCTCTGATTCTGATTCACATCTGTGAAAATGGCAACTGGTTATACAGTTCCAGAGAGAGTCATGTGAATAAATATCATATATGGCACTGGTGGAGGCACATCAAGTGATCTCTTTGGGTATTGTTTTTTGCTTTCTTCATTAAAGTTCATAGGTGGAAAAAAACCAACACACTTTCATAACGTTTCCTGCTAGAGGCCAATGGTGTAATTAGTTTTGTGGATGGGCCCCATCCACAATGTTCAATGCCCCATTGAATGGGGCATTGAACACTCGGAGGTCTGTTGTTGATTGTGTCTGAGTGACTATGCTAAATGACGCTGTCACTTTACTGAATGAGGGAGATGTCAACTCTAGCAGCAACAACTAATGGGAAATTTCAGCTCTACCTAAAATAAACTACACAACAATATATGGAAATAAATATTTCTAAGTATCAGCTTCCAGTCTGTTGAATACCTTATCTAATCAGGTTAAACTGGCAGCAAATATGTATAAAATGTGTGTGTAAACAGTTGTGTCAAAATAGTTATCTTGTATATATAGTAACTTGCTATTGAACCTCACGCACGTGTTGTCTCCTGCGAGCTGTGGTATCATATTGTATGTTTTTATGTGCTTCCGCTTTTGTATCTAACCTGCATGTAGCCGCTTTCCTGTGGGCGTGACATATTTGTCGCGCACGAAAAGAGAATTAGCTGGTTCCCACAGACTGATGAGTAGCCCAGACACATGTTTAGGTATACATATGTATAGATGTGTAGAGCATTTTATATTTAGATTGATGTATGTATAGTCGTATTTATGCATAGATTTATGGAGGCATAGGTCTCAAAGGATGTTTATATATTGATTGTCTGAGCCAATACCGCTATATATGTATCCTAAAACATACAGGCACACGCACACATACACACCTTTAATACTTAGATTTTAAAATATTATTGGCAGAACTACATTTAACAGAATAATATTGGAAAACATAGGCATATACATGTAACCGTAACTTTATCACAACAAATAACTCGTCGAACACAATTATCAGATTGGAAATAAGTAAATAAGTATCTATAAATAAAACGTTAATGTGGAAATGATAAGGTTCACGGCACTTACACAACGAACCCTTTATATAATAATGCCATTAAGTGGAATGGCGCTAATGTAAATCATTCACCAATAAACGATGCTACAAAAACATTGATCTTCTAGAGCACATCAGACTCCCTCCCCCGCTATCCCATCTGTTGCTGGGGAAACAAACAGTGATACAGGACGGTGACAGAATCAGAGAAATACATGTTATGGAAGATATGATTCACACTTTGTGATTGATCTCAATTATTGACCTTCACACGACCACATTGGGATATTTGTACACACATCAATGATTGAAAAACACGAAAACACATTAAGTTATGGCATTAATAACTTTACCCGCTATAAATAAAGACTTGCATACAAAAAATAATAATAAAAGCTCAAGCTACGGTTGTGTCTATCCCATTGTTGTGAATTCACAATGAGTTATTCCATAGTCCAGACAGTAACTAGTGATTTGAGGGCCATAAAGTCCTCATGGAAACAAGTTACTCTTATTAACACACGACTTGTCTCTGTCACTTAAAGCCTTCGTCCGTTACATATAGTCGAGTGTCAACAATATTTAATTTTCGCCACTTTATCATGTTTCTGTTGATATATTATGATATTATCAAGCTAGAATTTTGCCTTTAAGACGCTTCCACAAGAACATTGTCAGATACTACGGGTATTTAAGAGATCAGGGATGTTCAATCACAAACGGTTAATATCCTTATCCCTCACCAAACTGTTAGTTATTTAGATCAGTAAAGCTGTGATCCGGATTATAACAATGAAACGGAAATAAATATTGGAGACAGTTATCTGTCATCTGTTACCCACCGGAATTTATTGACGTATCCATGTGAAGACATATTATTTAATTATTGGATTGGCATTTATTTGTTTTATTGTTTTGCATAAATGTAGCTTTAATTAATGCATTTTTAATCAATTATCTCCCGAAAAATAAAACAATGAATCCAAATCGGTCATTAATATTACACTGAATGAACTCACATTTCTAAACCAAAACAACGAGAACTATTATTGTTCTGATGATCCGTCTTTATTTTTGATTTGACTTTGTATTATTAATATAAATAATAAAAGTTAATCGCACCTTACGTGTAGGTCAGTAGTTATTGGATATTTAAAGTCGTTCGTATACTACTTTGTCATTCTGACCTTAGAGAGAGAGAGTCTACTCAGTTACCAAATTGTACTCAGCTGTGGCTGATTTAGGTTAATGAAAATAACAAGTGTAGAAATGCATTACGTTCTGATGTATTATGTATGGTAGCTGAGGAGTTATAGGATTGCAGACTTCGCCTAAGGGGAAACACTGTATTAGTATCAAAACAACTGGCTGTGTTATGTAACAACGAACATTAATTACTGGCTAAATGAATCTCCCACTGGATTCTCAAATTTCCGCATTTGCTCCCTGTAGATCATTTGCTTCGTTTATGAATACATATTATACAGGAATAACACTATATTATTATGCAAATAACAAAGAAATATCTATGTCATTCACGATTTTCACTCACAATTATATGGGAGATGACACAGACGTTTTGTCTGTGATCATATTAACACCATAGGTTATAAATGGGTACTAGTATTTAGCAGTAAAGTAAACGATATATATATGAATACTCTTTACAAAAAATAATTTTATAGTATTATTTTATTACAAAGTACAGCTTCAATTTTGAAATGTCATGACGATGGTGGGGAATGTTTTAAACATTTGTAATCTGCGTTAACCTTAGGACATTCGATTTTCTTATCTGCATTTTTCTGGCAGATGCGAGTTGAAGAATGCAGTGGCAGAAAGATAGCATTGTCAAAATGGATAGACCTCATACTTCTCTTATTTTACAATATTCTGTTGTGCTTTTGTAAATTTGTAACTTTGTATATGTAAATAGAAAAAGAGGAACAAATTAAACATTGTGTTGTGATTGAAATATTCAATCATTTAAAGGAAGCCTAAATGACTATTTTCCCTTTAATTCCCATAAAGGTTTCTTACAACAGTTGAGGTAGTTCATGATAAATAGATATATTTTACAATAGTTTCTAAAAGAAAAAAGGGAGAAAACATAAGTAAACTTATAATTTATAAGTATATATATATATATATATATATATATATATATATATATATATATAGATAGATGGTGTGAACTATTTTCAGTAAATAAATTATACAAAATATATAATAATGTATATTTAATAACGCTATCACATTAACGTCGTGGTTAGATTCCTGTAAATCACGACTTTAACTGAAATAACATTACATGAAACCCATTTTGCAACAGACACAATCATATAAATAGGGGTTAAATTCCGTCCGCACATTTCTGGCCAAATTATTCTCACATACTTACTAGATAAAGACCCAACACAACATTTCTATATTGTACACAGAAATAAATGTGTACTAACCATGAATATAAGATAAATAAACAGAACAAAAATATTTACATGATGGCTGATCGGTAGAGGAGAATCTGGGTTATTGACATGATAACTGAAGATTAGTTAAGAAGCTTGATTATCATCGTTGCTGGAGGTGTGCAGGGTAAAGTAAAATCAGGGTCCATCACTTACATTTGAGGAGAGAAATTCCCGAAGAGCCTAGTATCACCCCCAGGATGTGGTTGAGTGGCCAGCGGTTCTATTGGTGGTGCTGGATCTTCTTCTTGTTGATATTGTCGTCCATGGGTTGTACCATTTTTCCAGTTTCTATTATTCTATATAACAGTCGCGTCCATTAGTTATTTTCTTACGTTTCTATTGTTCTTTGTTCTTTATGCATGAAATGATTATTATCTGAGAATTCTTCACTGTGTGATTCAAGTAATCCCACTATTATATCTTCGACACCTATATCAATCAACCAAACTTGCGCCAATCTAACAACCTGATCCTGAACTTGGTTTATTGAATGCTCAATTTTAAGGAAGTCACCAATATTTTCTAACCAGGGTTTACGCAAAACACGGTTCATATTGATTGTTTTCACTTTCTATCATCCATTTAGACGGTTACCTATAGCTTTCACCATATAATAGGCACGCCAACGTTCTCTTACAGTTGACCTCCTTCCATCAGCTATAATCTCAATTAATTGCTTAAATGTGCCATAAAAAATGGCCTTGAAAACTAAAATAACTTCCTAATCCATTGTTTGTGTCTGGCAAGTTGTGTTTGAAGGCTAAAAAATTACTTTGACATTCTCAGACAAATCATCCAGGTTAGGTGAGTGGCCTGGAACATTATCTAGAACAAAACATATTCTTTGCGATCTTCTTTGACACCTGGACAGAAATAGCCAGTAAATAACTGTTCTAACACTGTTAATGTCATAGCTACCTTTGGTGGAGAGCCGAACAATGGTGAGATGAGCTTTTGAGTAGTCTTTCATATCCCTAGATGCCTCAGAATGATAACGAAGAAGGAGCGTCATGCCATTTTAGGCTGCCTTGAACTCGCCTTGATATGTCACATAACAAGTAGTTACGATAATATGTACCAAATATAACAAAGGCAAGGATAACAACAACAATTCCCTCCTGATACAACAATACCTTTAGACAGTGGATGTTCTTAAGATGGTAGAATGCAGCTTGGCATATTTGAATATATATATATTGCACTGATATTGTGTGTGTGTGTGTGTACGTGTGTGTGTGTATTTTAGACTTAATCTGTATTATCAGGTAATATTTATATATTTTGTGAAAATTAAATAGATATAAATGATTGTTACATGGCTGTTAGTTGTTAGTGGCGTGTTATCACATCTAACTGAAATAAATACTCGTAAAAATAGAGATGATATCCGACAGTCAAACAGGTTTTGATCCACGTTGGTTTTCTATACCTATAATTATGTACAGCAAGGTGTGTCTGAGTAGACGCTCATCAAATGCATTTATCAGTACCTCCGCTTTGCAATCGTATCTATATTGTTCAAGTGAAGCAAACAATTAAATAAACAAAGCAAATGAAACCGTGAATAGTCACTGATATAATTAGTTATTGTAACGCTTGGTATATCTCCCCTCATGCAATGCCACTTTGATTATGCTTTATAATTGACATTTCACATAATAAAGTAATTCGGTATCTTTTGAACTTGACTTCAGGGACTCATATTGGAGTCAATGCGTTCATGAAAGTAAATATGCTTCCTGTAGAAGTGAAAATAAAACAATTAGAACTGAACTACATGCTTAAAATAATAAATAACTACGCTCCAAAATATCTTCAAATTTCCATGCTGAGGGAACAGTGATTACAATAGCACTTTTGATAACAATTCCGGTCTATGTTATATGTTATATTCTGGTCATTTTCTACTTCTAGGTCAAATTCTCCTCGTCCCTCTTGTGCTTATATTTATATTACATCTTTTACTTATAATTAAAGCTAGTATCGTCTCCTTCATCTCAGTGCTGTAACACTCTCAAACACCACAATCATCCCTCGTCCATCACAGGGCCAGTAGTCAGATACCACTAATGATATACTGGTCCTCTCAATTTTCATTATCCATTCTAATCAATATGCTAACCTTGTGCTTAATATGTGCTGTATATATATATATATATATATATATATATATATATATATATATATATATATATATATATATATATATATATATGAAAATAGGAAAAATTACTTACTTACTTACTTACTCGTATTTTGTCAATTGATGTTGAATATTATTTAGTTGACCACAATGGAAATAAGTTTTATGCCTTTTTTGTGTTATCCTTCGTCCTTTTTATAATTTTAATATTTAATATGCACTCTTTTGTACTGTATACATATTTACATGTGTAAGTTTTACCTAATAAATAAAATATAAAAACATCGCCAAAATTCAGATCAATAAACCGAGAATTGAAAATTATCTAAAATTAAAAAAATATTTTTGTTGATTTATAAAGCTAACACGTAGTGAACATTAATTCTATTAATTAAATATAAGATTATTTACTGGAATAATATAAGTCCAACAGAATATTCTTATTTAATTAATTTTGATATTTATTTTAAAATATGTTTTTAAGAGATTTTTAGTGGTGTTATAATCTGTATCTTCGATTATTTTATTTTTACAATGTATAATTTATTGTCTAAAGTGATTCAGCACAGTGTTTTTTTTTGGTTATAATTGGTGCTTCACAAATATATTATTATTATTATTATTACTACTACTACAAGTAATTAGCAGTAATCTTTCTGATAAAAGTGGCGGAGATATCGTTATGTTATAACATTAACATCATACCTGGTGTATGGCTGCTACTAACAAGGTACCTATATTGATAGAAGATACGCATCATAGTAGGGTTATGCCCGATGGATTAAATGGTTTAGAGATAGAATAACGTTTATGACGTGTTGTATTACAGTTGTGAATCGAATGACTTTCATCAAACATTATTGCGGCTGCTAGAATACTTTAGTTAACTAATTAACCGGCTATATTCATTGTTAATTTTTAATTGTTTAATCTTTATTCAAAGCAAAGTATAACAAAGTATAAGAAACGATTGTCATTGTCTTCAGAGATTAGTTTGTGCAACCTCCAGCTGTCATGAAACAATTAATATGAACGGCTCTCGATGTAATGGCACCGGAATATTTCTCTGATAGTTCAGCTATTAGATAAGTTAGAGCAGTTAAACTGGTGTATTTAGCATATTATGTAATATAGATTTAATTTATATTAATATATAAACATATATTATAACATTAATCGCCTTCAGCGAATTCAGAATAATGCAGCTCGCATTGTAACAAATACTAGAAAATATGATCATATCAACCTAATTCTTCAAAACCTACATTGGCTACCTGTTAGACAGCGTATCCATTTCAAGATTTTGTTAATGACTTATAAATCTATTAATGATATGGCGCCAGAATACCTGTATGAACTGGTGTCCATTAGAAAGTCATCCCGAAAACTCAGGTCATCCAGTGATATGCTATTGTAGGTGCCAGTGTCTCGGCTCAAGTCATATGGTGATTGTGCGTTTAGTGTTGCAGCCCCCCACTTTGTGGAATAGGTTGCCGGCAAATATTAGAAATGCGTCGTCTCTTGGAAATTTTAAGTCTCTTCTAAAAACACACCTATTTAAGGTCGCTTTCACAGATAAATAATTATTATCTTTTAAATCACTTACAGGGTTTTTAGACATATTATTTGGGTTATTATTATATTACCTGTTATTTGTACAGCACCTTTGAATGACTCCTGCTAGTAAGGGCGCTTTATTAAATATACATTATTATTATTATTAATTATTATTATTTTCAAAACAGCAAACCATTGTGGCATCGGAAGTGTTAAAAACTAAATATTAACATTTTCTAGCCATAAATAATGTCTGCTACACAAACGGGATGATTATAATAACAGGTTTTATTTAATGATAAAACGACTAAATATAGCTTCGAATGTTATTATATATAATTGATATAACAGGACACGCAAACTAGAATTAAAAACATAACGAATACTGCATGCAAATATTCGCTAGCTAAGTGGCTGAAAACAATACTACTGTAAAAATATTGCTGTTTACGGCCACATTTGTGCACATGATAGGCTAAATGGGCTGAGCGACCTCTAAAGGTAATGAGGCGAAGTGAAAGATGACACACCTTCTGAAATAGGCCGGCCGGGGTTTGAACCCAGGTGCTATAGATTACCGCGCTACCAGTTAGGCCATGGAGGCGCAAGATTAATTTAGGTAAAATACATGACAACCCTTTCAACTATTATCGAGTACCTATGACAACTATAATAACTATAGGTGGAACAACAATAACCATAGAATCATGCCTCTACGATTACACGAACTACTTGTAGAACAATGTCTGTACGATGACGTATTACAGGTGTAGATGAGAAGTTTTTCACCACGGACTAAGTAACATTATTCTGCGTTAATCAATAACAGGTAATCATTCTCAGGTAGTCATGCCAGACGTAATCTTATCTAATGATATATTCTACCGTAAAATCTCGTGAAAGTTGCTTTATGTTTAATTTTTTACTAATTATGACATTTCAATTTGTTTAGAGATTGAGACATTTAGCATAAGGCGATTTCTTTTTCGGTTTCATGGTGTTCAGTAGTTTTCGCCTACTCACTGAACGTAAAGTATACGTTGAACAGGTATATGGCGCTAGGAATAATTACCTATGGTTAAATAATATTCAGACAAATCGATGTTTACCTCGCATCGGATATATCAAAACATTA
Organism: Paralvinella palmiformis; assembly: GCA_025642065.1. NCBI lineage: Eukaryota > Metazoa > Annelida > Polychaeta > Terebellida > Alvinellidae > Paralvinella > Paralvinella palmiformis. The sequence continues at coordinate 141,682 of JAODUP010000997.1, read as the reverse complement.
CAATGATTGTCTGATATTTTAATTGATAATTTATTTTTTCGTGTGTAGAAAGCAGCATCTATGTCATATGTCCCAGTTTCTGCCAGTGATGATGATATAAGCCCCCCCCCTCCTGCTATGATAAACAGAAATCATTTCGATATAATTAAATCTTTTTTTTATCGTCGAGGAGGAAAAATTAACTTGCCGACTAATTAAGTAAATGCAATTTTGAAATTTTTAGAAGTAACTATCGTTGATTACACTAGAACACTGGTGTAACCGTGATGCGTTGGTCGCGACTGTAATACTGGCAATGGTAAGCTAACTACCCGCAGGAGAGATACCCAATTATTATTTGGCTCCTAAGAAGCCTCGTAAAAGACTCCAACGAGATAACAAAACTAAAGGCACCATTCAGCTGAGCCGTACGTGTTGCAACGGTTTGAAAACTCACTGAAAACAGCAGGCACGTAATACTAGGTAATCTTATTAAACAGCGGACCATAGCACAGATGAGGGGCTTTTAAACTTAGGGAAAGTAGCGAAAAAGTGTATTTTATTCATCAGTATTGACGCCATGATAGTAGCAATACTGCCACATATTTCTATAAACCATTTAATCCAAATACAACCACAATATATAAATCGACCACTCAAAGGTTATGGACAGATTAATGGATGGATCGGAAACATGTTTTGTTACTGAGGTAGTATTAACGATGATGACGTACTGATCGGATAAATATACTGCAATGTGATATTAACTTGAAATATTAGTTAGTTCCCTAGCTTGTTGATTTTGGGTTAAATAGACAACATCGTACAGTGACTTTATGAAGGCGTTTATTCTTTAATGATTGATATGATTTAGGGATTTTTCGCGTCTGGATGCGGATTAAGCGCGTCAATTCGCTGATAAGAAAGGACTTCGGCGACAATTAAAGTAAATATACGTTGATGGATAAAGAAGGTCACGTAGACTGTATTTACGTTGAGTATGAGGAACTGGATTAATGGAATGACCAATTGAGATAGGGAGATGAGATTATGTAAGATTATAACCGCAGCCACATGAGTATGTTTATAGAATAAGCGCGTCCATTCTTTTATCTACCACTCACTCACTCACTCACTCACTCACTCACTCACTCACTCACTCACTCACTCACTCACTCACTCACTCTCACACTCACCTCCCCTCCCCACCCACCACCACCACCACCACCACCACCACCACCACCACCACCACCACCACCACCACCACCACCACTCACTCACTCACTCACTCACCCACTCACTCACAAAAATTAAAAATTAATAACGATAATATATACTGACATTTATTATTTTATCCTTTGTATCTCCAATCCTTATTTAACCTCGATATATGATAGTTTCCCAGCGGAATATATTAGCCAAGAAGAGAACTTATGAAATTATCAGTCAAAAAGTAGCTTCCTGTCATATAATGGCTACTGAAAGATTAGTGACTTTCGTGCTAAAAAGCAACGTGAGATACGATATCCCCTCAACGGCAGGCTCATGATATTTAAACTGGTGATAAATTTAGTGGACGACTAAATCGGCAAATGTACCTCATCCCAAGAGAGAGGGAGGGAGGAAGGGAGAGAGATAGAGAGATAAATAGATAGATAGATAGATAGATAGATAGAGAGTGACTGATTACAATGCGGAGCTTATTTTATGTAACCAGATCGATAAGGTTCTTGGATGAGATTACTGCCACATCCATCAATGGAGAGATTTGCAGACTCCGTCTTAGGAGACCTTTATCTAAATGACGTAATTTTGCTGGCCACAGGATGAGCACACCAACAGGTGGCGTTGTTCGTAAATAGCATTTTATTTCTTTTTCTTGTTAAAAATCAGGCTGGAAGCCAATTAACGTATTCCGAGAAAGCTACGAGAAGAGGCGATAACGATGTTAAAAAGGCACCAAAAGGGATGAGAGTCTTTTGGTAATTGGAAAAGGAGATTTATATTTATGCAGTATGAGGGTACTTTGTTGAATGATACGAAAATAACTGTCATTCATGGTAAGGATAGACGAGACACCAACGTATTTCATTACAAGAGATGATATTGTTATTTAAATTTATTCATTCTTCTATCAGCCAAATATACTTGGGTGGCTGACGTATGTATGTAAGTATATATATATATATATATATATATATATAAGATGATGATGATTGATGTTTTACGGCCACTTTTGTGCACATGGTAGGCTAAGTGGGCCGAGTGACCTCCAAAGGTAATGAAACGAAGTCAAAGATGAAACAACCTTCAGATATGTGATCCAACACACTACCGCTAGACAACGAAGGTGCCCAATTATATATATATATATATATATATATATATATATATATATATATATATATATTAATATAGCCTTTTAAATATGCTACCATTATTATTATTATTATTATTATTATTATTATTATTATTATTATTATTATTATTATTATTATTGTAATATAACTATCGTCTAATGTAATTGACTGAACACTCATTTTGTTAGGATGTGAATAACTGACTCGTTGTGTAGCTCCCTTCAAACAATTAGTCACTTTGATTGAAGATCCACTTAATGTCAGCATTGTGGCTGATGGATTAAGTGTCGTATGTATAAAGCAACATTCGAACCATTACACCGTATAACTTAACACAGAAAACCTTTCTGTTTAACTTATACTAATTGTGCCATTTCATTTGTTAGATACCTTCCTCACTCCCTTTATCAAACAGTCCATTAAACAACTGGGCGGATGATGATAGTTCTATATCATAATCAACGGCGTTATTTCAAAATATTTTACTAAAACATATAAACATCTGTTTCATAATAACGCCATTTCATTTTAGCGCTATTAACATACTATTAACATTACTGGCACTGCTCATTGAAAGCAATACTGTATAACATCAACGGTAGTATAAAAACTTTTATTGAAGCTGATCTAAGAGCCCTCGGAAATGCCTCAACAATATCGAGATAACCAAAGCCAGCCAGAGTCATCTTTATGTCTATTTAATAATAATTTAGCCAGCACGCGTTATAATTGGGGCCTTAATACTGTCACCACCTGGGAGAAAACAGGTAGATTTCGTTTCTTATTCCACCTTCATGAAGTTATAATGATGATTACAGCCGCCAACCTCCTCCCAAATATAAAACAATAGTCTACCTACAGCCATACTCATCTCGATCAATCAAGATTTTTGAATAAATTAGTGGATCCGAAGCATATTTGGTTACGGAAATTTTAGCATCCATAAGGTAGCCATGGATATGTTTTATTTAAGTATTTATGAAAATATCCGACGGGGTATCGATGAACATTCATGGTAAGCTGTATCTACGATGTTATTGACGATGAGAAATGCTTAGCTTTTATTAAACGATATTCATAAAACAGAGATGATGAATGGTTATTCTCTGGATGTATGCGATAAAAACATGTCTCCTGTACATCACGATTCCTTGACTAGAACATTCTATTGATACAACACTAACGATCTATATATGATGATGATGGTGATGATGATGATGGTGGACATTGATGGAACTACAACTAATAATCAAGTAAAGGTTTTGATAGGGAGTTTAATTAATTGAATGACTCTTCTAAGTAGGATCAAGTAATGAGAAAAGTATATAAGTACAAATACGCGACCAGTTATTATATGCTTACAAACATATAAAGATATACATTTTCTAGATTTGATACACTGCGACTAATACATTCTCTGCGTTAAAGTCTTATCAAACTCTGCTGAAAAATACGTATGTGCATTAATTCATATACTCATTTACTATTCGTATTCGAAATTTGAATTATTTTTCTTTTGGAAAGTGATTGTTTGGTTAAGAAGTAATAATGGCCGAAATGACAGTTGGTTTATATGGCTGGCTATGTCAAATAAGGAAGACGAATATTGTCTGTAATTTATTGCTTCACCACAGCGATTATATTTTGAATTTACAAATGATGGCATAATCGGCGGAGAAAACATAGCCAGTTCCCTGGCTGGACGAAATATTTGTCCTGTTGTAGTGCCACGGCCGATATTTGAACCTCCGACCTCCAACACATCTATTACCATGGGCCACGAATCTATGTCACTAGGGAATAGCGATGGCACAAATGATGAATGCGTGCTTGCCATCGATAGAAGTACAATACCTCGATGTTTAAAATACAATATTCGTATCTAATGTTATCGAATTAACGATTTCACAACGTTATTGCTTTGGAGAATGCCATCATTTCATTACCAACAACTTTCCATTATAATGATTTTATTATATATATATATATATATATATATATATATATATATCGTCAGATACGTTGATTTCCTGACTCTATATTCGAGTGAGGAGATCTTGATCCAAATGTCGCACGGTTGTTAAAGGAGGCTCGTGCCAATAGGTGGCGTTGTTTTTAAATAGCATTTCGTTTCTTCTTCCTGCCGAAGATCTGACACAAGTAAAGTAACGGATACCGAGAGAGTCATCAGAAGACTCTATCATTATATCAAAAGCGAATTAAAAACAATATAAAACTTGGGTTTGACTGAAGGTTGAGTAAAGTATCAGGTGGCTATTTTATTGATTTACGGATTGACCTATAAGGACGGACATGGTTAACGAAGGATCGATCTGACACGTACATATCTAATTAGAAGAAGATGAGGACTATAAGAGATGACATCGACGTTTTGTCTGTCTTTGCATGTCAACCCAAATATGAACTTTCGAAATAAAATGAAGATTTCATTTCCAACAAGAAATGAAAATTCTCGACCAATACACAAATCAGGGACTGACACTTGAGGTGAGCTCGTATTCAGAGACGTGTAAGTGTTTAATACTAGACTTAATTAAAAGTAGGATTTGAATAGAATGATTCCGAAATAGAATTATCGACGGAAGACTGTTGACACTTTGTGAAGTAAAGTGACGCCATGTAATGGATAGAACAACATTTGTGGAATGTAATAAAACAACAAACAACCTTCCACAATATCCCAGCCATTGTTTTGGTGTAATACCCGAGGAAACATTGGGTTCGGTTATCAGATTCAATTGCAGTTATGAAACCTGATTATTTTACCATTCGTAATTACTTTTTATTTAATATTCTCATTTACAAATGACATTGTTCACACAAAATTCAATTACAACAATAATGAAGTACATCAACAAAAATAATACGAATAATACAAATAAGCATTTTCTGATTTCTGCTGGCCATTCAAATAATTGTATCGTCAATGAAACATTTCCCACTATTTAATATGTATTCATGTAAATTTAAAACAAATTTGCCGAATGCTTAATATCGATTTTCTTTGAATTCTGAAAGTTACTACTACAGATATATTTAGAAAGAAACATAAATAGTAAACATTATGCTTAGTTATAATGGTCTAAGTACTCTCACCTATAACTAACCTAATTTTCTACTATTGTTATTTATTATTATAATACTGCGCTGTGTAACATTACATAGTTTTGGGCGCCTCCATGTTTTAACTAGTAGTGTAGTTAACCAGAAATATTTAGCCTTTGGATTTGAACTCCGGCCGGGCTATATCAGAAGGGCGTTTCGACTTTCACTACGTCTCATTAGCGTTGGAGATCACTCTAACTATTTAGCCTACCCAAAGGTGGCTGTAAATGAATGTGACGTTTGCATAAAATCATTTCCCACTTATCACTGGTGCTCATCAATCCTTGATTATCACTTGACAGATGTGTATTGTCTTACTGCATTATAAGTTAGTAATGAAATGTACCTATTGGGTGATTTAAACCTACAGATGACCTCCTGCAGAACTATCAATTTGGTGCTCAATGAACCTTCATTCACGCCTTTAGTCGTCTGCTTACAATAATCAGTTACTCACTTCGGGTATTAATAGAACACACAATCGACTTCAGCTAAGATTGACTGAGTTTATGCATCTTTCGATAATGATATGATTTTGCCTGTGAGTTGATAATAAGATTCTATTCGTAGTGTAGATATCATGTAGGGTCGGGCAAAGTAATAGTTCAGTTGGATACCCACAGGATCTATTTATGCTGGTGCGAGCCGGGTGTAGGCATGACGTTGCGGTTGCATGGTGGTATGAACAGTAAAACTGTGTCTTAATATTAAGTCTTTAGAACAGAATAGTAGATACCACTTAATATAAATTGTTCCATGTCTGTAAGAAATCTAGGACTTATATTAGATAATAACCTAGGAATAGAGAATCAGATGAATTCCATATGTAAGTCTTGTTATTATCAAATAAGAAATATAGGACTTATTTGTAAGTAAATAAATGATGAAACATGCAAGACTTTAGTCCAAACTCTTGTTATTTCTCGACTGGACTATGGCAATGCATTGTTATATAATATCCCCCTCTCTCTGACCAACCGCCTACAGCGAGTACAGAACTGTGCTGCACCTCTGGTGACACGCACTCGCAAAAGGGAACATATAACACTAGTTTTGTTCCAGCAGCACTGGCTTCCTGTACATTTCAGATCACAGTAAAAGATTCCGTTTCTTACATTCAAAATACTGAATGGAACATCACCAGTGTATCTAAGCGATCTGATAGAAAAATATATACCAGTGAGAATGCTCCGATCTGATTTCTATTCACTTTTGTGGGTACCAAGAAGACATACAGCAATGTACGGAGAGAGATCCTTCCGAACATCAGCTCTCAGGCGAGTTGCCAATCCACATTAAACACGCAGCAAGTAAAGACTTATTTTGTAAGGTTTTTAAAACCCATTTATTTAAATTGGCGTATTTATAATATTAAACCAGTTTATTATGTATGAAATGTATTTGATCTATTTGAGCTCAGAATATATTATTATTAAATAAATAAATAAAAGATTATAAACTAAATATTATACGATAGCAAGTATTACTTTTAGTGGATAAAACACAGGTTTATTTGTCTTAATTTAAAACCTAACAAGAACCTTTCTATCGCATTGCTTTATCTTATGCTCCATATATTTCAATCAACTGAGTTCAAATCTTTGAGTGGGGCTGGTGTTTGATCATTGACTTCGTCTTTTATTAGATTTGGAGGTGGATGGGCGCATTTAGCCTACCTTGTGAACATAATGTGACCGTAAACCATCAAACGTGGAAATAACATTACCTTACGCATTCAGGAGCGCAAATTGCGTTTGTTTAAAAACATATTTTGTATGCGTGGACGTGGGACATGGGAAGGTGGAAGATTACCTCGGGTGTGCACTCTTAAGCTGTTGGAATCCAAGAGGGTCCACTTGACAGATTTCTAAACAGAGAAGCATATGTGCATAAAGTCAAAAACATCATATCCTTGTCACACTTAACACACCAAACCAAATAATAATGATGGAAATAAGTATACACATGACTTAAATCGTGCGATTAGCATGAAAATACTAATTTGAAAGGTAACTTAAGGCAATGTAGAATAACACATGTACAGTTTCACTTTATTTTAATGTTGATCTTATAATTCTGACACCTGTATAAATTATTGAAAAGGTAGAAGCAACAAATAAAATATACCTCGAGAAAACGATACTTTCTTCGATTCAGGAAAACAAACCATGATATACGACCGTAGAAAAATTTACAGCGAAATGTAGATTGATTATTCACTATTTTTGATCAGGCGAAGCAATAAGACTTCAAATTTGAGTGATGATGTCAAAAACCCTACCACCATTAAACAAAAGAAAATATCCGAAATCATTATTTTAAAAAACCCACGAACAAACAAAAACAGGGGGGGGGGGCTGGTGTCAGTTCCAATGCTTAGCTTCAGCTCTTACGACTGGTGGCAGTAAGAAATTGTATACTCCTCTGGGAGTTGATGATGAAGTCTGGTTTTAAAGTCCACAATGGAACAGAATAGCATTAAATTACAGCCTGAGTAAATTCTTAATTAGAACTAAGTTTTAAATTCCTTGTAGCAGCGCAGCGGAATTCGCGCAACGAAATATAATAAATTAAACATAGATGGTCCTTTTCCAACTGTAGCCAGCTGCCTATCGTCTGTTATCCGCCATATATCACTATTGTATTTAAGTGGAATTACGGATATATACGGCAGACAAACTACGAATAGAGTTTTTTTTTTTTTTTTTCATTAGCCGTCTTAAGAAGCATATATTTCTATCGTCCTCCATAACAAAAACATTTTAACCCCAAAAAGATCTCTCGGTTAAGATAGTCGCCCATGATTTTGTTTTATATTAATATCACTTTAATTAGTATGTTCTGAATCAATTATTTTTCGAAAGTTGATACAGTCATTGTGTGGAGATACAAAACACCAAATAGCTCTCCCAAGTACTTCCCGGAGTCTTGTTTCTCATCAGATATTTAATTTCAATTGAAAGCTGCGTGTAACGTTGTTGTTTGGGATACTTGAGGACATTTCATCCTTCATATCTTAGATACACCATACACAGTTATACATGGCCATCAATTCCGTCGATGGTGATCTTCAGCTGAAATATGAGAATGGAAATATATAACATGGAGACGTACTGCGCTCTGATGAGTATTGTATACGCTTGTTGGTGTCTAGTAGGTAAAAAGTGCGGTCCTTGGTGTACACAGCATTGCGCACACCTGTTATGGTTGAGTGAGTGAACAAGTGAGTGAGTGAATGGCATATTGAATGAGTGAGTTATTGCGTGACTTATTGTGTGAGTGATTGATTGATGACTGAATGCTTGATTTAATCTGGACATTAATAAAGAGACAAATTAGTAGGTTAATCGAGTATTAACCAATACAAAAACTCTGATTACTTGAACAACGATAGAGACTACAGGTACTGTATCATGGTATAGATACGTACGTCACAATTCAAGTCTTTCGGCATGACTCTGCTTACTTTGAGGGCACCCCAGAAGCTGATCACTTGTGCTTATCGTTGTTACGATGATTACAACCTTTCTACGGTATTTGAGTCAAGCTAATAATCTACATCAACAAAATATTTCAACATCATCTAAATATAAACCAATTAACCTTTTCATGTCAGTTTCTCTGAGGATTCATTTTTATTGGGAGATTATTTCATTCAATCATTATGATGTTGTCCAGAATAAAATAAATCACAAACTATATTGTTCATAGATAATTAACCCAAATAGTGTTATTAAGCTATACGTCTAAGTTTTAGTGAGTATAATGTATAGCTATTAAATACAAGCCAAATAAAATGCGTCTATATCTCCATATAACGCGATGTTTGTGTTGGCTTATAGAATTGTAATTATCAACTTCACATGTTTCATAAATATTAACTGTAACATTCTATATGACAACTGTAATATTATATGGTGTTTATTACAACTTATGTTTGTTATATGTATGTATGTTACCAGTGTCTCACAAGGAACTTGCAAAGGCTAGTATTAATAGAGGTGCCTTTTCAGTGCAGTCATTTCATTAATAGGACGCAATAAATTCATACAAGATGTATCCCACAAAATAATAAAATATAATATTTCCAACAATATTTATAACTGACTTATTACTTACAAAATAAACTGGGAGAATAAAATGCCAATGTCAGTCTCTGACATGGATATATTTTAGCAGTGTATGAACATGCACTGGTACAGAGGATCACGAATCGAGAAACTCCGGGCCAATCAAGAAGGGAGGAATCCAGAAAGAGTCTTTTAAATGCTGAGACGTAATATCTAAAAAAGGAATCACAGTATATATATATATATATATATATATATATATATATATATATATATAGTTTTATTATCAAAGCTTTTGATCGTTAGTGTATATGATATTCTGTATTTATTATTGTTTTATATTTGCTATAAATATTCCATTGTATAAAGTGTTTCATAAATTTAGTTTATGATGATGATGATGATGACGGCGATGATGATGATGATGTGGGTGATGATAACAACAACAATTATTATTGTTATTATTAACCATACCTGCCTTTTTGTAGAACAACCATTACACTAAAACGTGTATAATAGACTCACTGTATGGCTACCACCAACCAGGTAGCCACTTTGATTGAGGATTCACTTGTCGACACCGTTATACCTGAAGGATAAAATGACGAAAGTATTGAACAACGGTTGTGCTAAAATCTCTTCCAGGTGTGGATGAAATGTTTTTGATCATTATCTATCAAGTAACAATAACCGGTGTTAATTATTGTCAGATAGCCAGTCTCATTTAGGCATACAAGACTTAATCTTCTGCAATGAGATCTTCCACGGCAATATATATATATATATATATATATATATATATATAAATTCCAGAAAGAGTATTTCATATTATCATCTCATTTGTTTTGTAGAATATCCCTTAAGTGATATGTCCCAGTTGCGATCAATGTCCATGCAATAAGGACTAATATCCCTACCTAACTGTCTTCGTCATTCAGTTTATCAAACAAGAAGACAGAGCTTGGTGGTGTTATGTGACAATTGACGGATATAACAGTTATTTGATAATATTTTATTCCAAAACATTCGGTTTCATAACGACAGCATGTAATTTCACGTTAATACATTTATCAATCTATTAATATTACCTGACAATGCTCTTTGCAAGCATTACAGTATAACAACAATTAATTGTATAATGTTGGAAGTTGTTGCCTAATGCGACACAAATAATGTTGCTGTCTCTCATATTGTTCATACATTCTATGTTTGTGTTTTTCTTTTGTGTTCACATTACCACCTTATTTACTTGCATATGTGTATATTGGGTTCGTTTTTATATCAGCAGGGGTTTGTAGTGGACGGGGCTGAGTGTAGGGGGGATAATGAGAGTGATTTGGCAGACATACTATTATTTGATGACCCTCATAATTTAATATTTTTATCTGAAGAACTCACCGGAAAACAACCGATTAACTAGACAATATATTTTGTTATGGGCAATTAATAAAAATTACTGAACCAACCAGAGTATCTAAATCATCTGTGACTTTTATCGATTATATTTATATCAATGATAAAACATAATCAGGATATTCAGTAATTATTATTACAGACATGGCTAATTATTTTGAACATTTCTATCTTTCACCTGGAAAAATAAAACTCCACAAATAAAATAAAACATTTTCCGAAGGCCATATTAATAGATTTCAAGCAAGTTTAGAGAAAATAAGGTTTGAACAAATTAAACACATTATGTGTGCAAACTAAGATTACAATGATTTTTGGCACTGTACCAAACAGCCTTTGAATAGTTGCTTCCTCTCTATATAAAAAATATCAAGTCAATATTACTCAAAAGAGAACCCTGGCTTTTAACAGACTTACTAGTGTCGTTTAGAAGGAAAAAACAAACAAACAAACTTTTTTCAAACGTTGCTGCATTAAAAATATGAAAACGTATTTAATAAACCCAAGTGTGCAATAAATATAACTTACTTTGAAACTGCATTTCTGACAAACGAATTTAATATTTGGAAAACATACACAATCCCGAGGCAAGCCATGAGCAAATTAAGTGATAAATCCAACCACCCTAACACAGTTATAATCATCACTAAACCAGTGACTGATCAATCTCACTTAGCAGAAAAATGTAAAGGTTACATCGCTAAAATAGGTATTCATATTAGTCTTAATGTTCTCCATGGAAATAAAGGTATTCGTGAATACATGTCTAGACCAGCAATATATAGTATGTTCCTGGAACCTGTGATGTTCTGCTTACGGCAAACACATTAAAAAGTAAAACGAGCTACGGTCATAATGACAGCTCTAATATGGTACTGAAAGATACCATACCTAATATTATTGAGCCTATTACACGCATTATAATCATTTGGTACAGGCATTGTGGCCCACGAAATGAAAACTGGCCAAGTCGGTCCAATCCATAAATATATAGATCTATAAGTCTACTTCCAGCTTTTTCAAATAATACTTGAATGAATAATGTTCAGCATATTAATTTCTTTTGTAAGAAGTAATGAAATTTGTTCAAACATCAGTATGGCCTATGGTCTAATCATTCCACTCTGCACCCTATCATACATCTTCATTGTGCAGAATATTCCAATAAGCCAAATACTGAATATACTTTAGTCCTTCTATGTGACATTTCAAAAGCTTTTGACGTAATACGTAATGAAATGCTGAGTGGTATGTAACCTTAAAGGACGACGAGTCTAAGTTGAAACTTATTAACGAGGTGATAAAGGTAAACGGGAAATTAGGTCACTTCCTCCCTGCGGGAGTGTCAGAATATAGAGCCAGGATACACTGGCTACCCAGATGGATTGACAACAATTCACTCTGGGAAACCTTACAAAGTTATACAGAAATTGAGGTTAAACAAATTACTTCCGATAAATCTACGATAAACTTAAACCCCAGCATTAACCTTAAACATACTTATATAGGCCCAAGATCTGTTATTATTATAACAGATAAAATAGAAAATATCCCCCATATAATCAAAATTAAAGACCCTATTTTCGGTGAAGAGAGAGAGGCACTAGTTACGGTTCCTCACAGACCACCCTTATGCCTGCGTTGCAAAGGGACGGGACACGTGCGAGCAGAATGCCGTACGCCGTATTGTACAGCTTGCCGCCAATATGGCCACAGGGAACCAGAATAAAAAAAAAACAAGGCAAGAAACGGCCGACATGGACGAAGAAGTAATATCCACCATTGATAAAGACTCCGATAAGGAAGAGCACATGGAAATCGACCAAATAAAAACTAACCAGAGTGAGTCCCCAAAACTTAAACCAACCGAACAGATCGAGGCACACCTGAAGAGACTGTGAAAACAGTTTCTTCGGGCGACGAAAACAATGGCGAAGACCATCCCATCGCCAAACAACGAACGCACACACAGACAATAACACTACAAAAACGTGGGCTGACGAAACCACGGACCAGGAAATATCAAAATGGATAATGCCTTCCGACCGTCGATGACGAAGGCAAGAGAAGAGGCCTCGAGAAAGGGCCTCTTCCCTACCCTTAAATCGAAAAGGTAGCCAATCCCCCTCACATCGTTTAAAGAAAATATAAACTTAATTTCCTTTTGCTGTTCTCTATTGATAAAGAAACGCACATTTATAAACTAGTTAACTTAGATAATTACCAATATGATTAAAATTGGAACTATCAACATTAATGGACTTTTGGACACCACCAAACAAAAAGCCTTTTAAACCCCTCCATGATTACTTTCATACAAGAAACGCATATCTCTACTAAAGAGCAAATGCGTCATCTCAACAGTAATTATGGAGGGAAAAGTTTTGGTCTTTCGGCACATCCTTTAGTAGAGGGGTGGGCATTATCTTCGATCCCCGACTCCAATTCCAGACTACTAGTCATTAATATTCAAATAGAAACAGTTAAATACTCTTTAGTTAACGTCTACTGTCCTAATCACCCTTCAGAACGTAATACCTTCCTTTTAAAACTAAAACATTTCTTGTATCCGTCTACAAATGTCATTCTAGGAGGAGATTTTAATTTCGTCGAAAATGTAAGAAAAGATAACATAGGTGGAAACGTCAATAAAGGAGACCTTGGTTTAAAGGAAATAAATATATTAAAGGAAGACTTCTCCATAGAAGACGTCTTTCGAAATAAATTCCCGTCTAAAGTAGAAACAACATGGGGCAATGGGTATGTTTTCTTTAGACAGATTCTATATCCCGACGCCTTATCTCAAACATGTAATTAACATAGAACATAACGCTTTAATATTCTCCGATCACAAAATAGCTACTTTAACAATAAAACTTCCAAATAACCCTGAATTTTCAGGGTTAATATTAAAATACTAGAAAACAAAGAAGTCAAAGAAGATTTAGAAACCCTCTTTAGACGGGAAAAATCGAAAGAGGTCAGTCTATCCTGGTGGGATGAACTGAAACAAAAAGCTAAGAACATAATTATTTCAAATTCCAAAAAAAAAAAAAAAAAAATTTCAGGGAAGGGAAGGGAAAAAGAAATCTTCCCTGAAAAGGGAAATTTAAAAAAATCCTAAAAAAACAAACCGGGGGTTCAAGAAAAAATCTTCAGAAATTATAAAAGGGTTAGACCAACCCAGCAGCTTCTTCTCCGTAGAGAACAGCAAAACCGAAAAGACAAGTTAATAAAAAAATTAATAGTAGACAATACCGACATTAATACTAAAGATGGAATATTAACAGCATGCTATAATTATTATAAACGCTTACTAACAGCAGAACCAATAGATACAGATCTAATTGACTATTTCACTCAAAACTTGTAAATTTAAAACCCAAACGAAACCTTGCAAGGAATATATAAAACAATTATGCAGTGCATTCATTTAAAAAAAAATGTCCCGTCAGCCCTCCCAAATAATATTTTATTATTCCTATTCTAGAGAATCCTCAGTTATTCATGTGCTATGCACAAAATGTACTAACAAAATCTCAACGAGTTGGCATAATAACTTTAAATAAAGAAAACCAACCAAGAACCAGAACTATTAAAAAACTGGCGTCCAATTACCCTACTAAACTTCGATTATAAAATAATATCTAAAGTTCTAAGCAAACGCCTGAATAAAGTAATATCCACTCTAATCAACATAGACCAGACATGCGCCATTCAAGGCAGATCCATTCAAAATAACATCCACCTAATGCGAAACATAACAGATTACTGCAATAAAAAACAATTAGGTTACATGTTAATTAATTTAGATCAAAGTAAAGCCTTCGACCGTGTATCACACGACTACTTATTCAAAATTCTAAAAGCTTAAGGGTTTGGACCCAACTTCATAAAATGGGTGAAAGTATTCTACACCTGTAACCAATCCCGAGTACAAGTGAACGGCTACCTCACCGACCATTTCTTCACTACTCGAGGAGTGAGGCAGGGGTGTAGTCTTTCCCCATTACTATACGTCCTTTGCATAGAGGAGTTTGCCTGTAAAATACGCGCATACCCTCATATTAAAGGGTTGCGCTTGCCCACAACATCACACGAAGCCCATATTATAAAATATAAATTTTATGGCATTTATGGAACAGACAAATGTCTCGAAGAAAATTATAACACAGTATCAGGTTAAATTCTGTAAATCAATAGACATTCTAAAAACCAGGATACTTAGCTTAATCGCTAAACCCTTAATATCTTAAATATATCCTTGCTCCAAGGTCTGGTATATTTTAAGCTCCCTACTTTATTCCGAAACACTAATAACAAAACTAACACGATACATTTACACTTTCATCTGGAATAGCCCAACCGAAGAAGTAAAAAGACCTATTATGACGCAAGATCTCACACAAGGAGGCTTGAACGTGATAGACTTCAAAAAAAGATACAATCTTATTACATTAGACACCTACTACATTTTTAACAGGGGATTTTGTAAAGTGGCATACCTTTGCAGAAGAATATTGGACGGGACTACCTCTACGCAATTATAAACCATCACTATGGAAAAATTCCACACCGCACGACTTAGAACCAGTACCTTTTTATAGAGACAGTCTCAAAGCCTTTACATTATATTTTGACAAACCCCTACTATTCCAAATGCAAAACCCGACCTTAAAAATTATCTACTGTAATCTAATAGACAAAGACGCCTCAGTGCCCGAAGCCTTTCGCAGGCAAAAAGATATAGACGTTCAAGCTTCTTTACGCAACATTCACAAAAGGTTTAACCAACCTAACACTAGAAGCCTAAGTTGGCAAATAGTACACAGTATTCTTCCCACCAATCAAAACTACACAGATTCTCTATCAATCCTTCACCAACCTGTGTCCATTGTCCCTGTGAGGAATCCCTATAGCATCTCTTCGTCCTATGTCATACAGCGAAATTCGTCTGGAACGAAATATTCAAAATTATCGATCTTTTCAACTCTGACACTCCTCGCATCAAGCCAGACCACAAACTAATACTTTATAACATAATCCCACCACCCATTGCCAAACGAACCGCACAAATCACATTAATATTAGTTAACATGGGAAAAGAAATCATTTGGGAAATAAGAAACTCTAAGAAATTTGAAGATAAAAATCTAAGCAACCACGAAACAGTCTATCTAATTATTAGTCGTGTTAAGGAAAGAATAACATTAGACAAAAGCCTATTATCAGTACAATCCTTTGAAAAGCTATGGCTAAAACAGCCATCAGGATTAATTTTAAAAGGTGACGGGAAAATTCACTTTCATATTATACTAACATAAACTGTACTTAAGACAATAACCAGCACTTTGTTCAGAACATCGAGTTGACATAAGGCTAGCTTTTCATCACACTGCTGAGGAGATGTCACTCCACCACCATTTTCAGCCTCTAATCCAAATTCATTGATTGTCCTCATATTAGGACTAAAAAAAGTCTAGAAGAGATCTCACGAACTATGTACACACACACCGTTATGATTACTATAAACACATACACAACTTACACAGAATGAATGAACTTATACATGGATGAATGACTGTGATAACACTAAGTAAGCCAGGTCCGATCTCATCAAACAAGTAACCACCGCTCTTGAAAGAACCAGAAGTAACATCCGCGTCGAAAGACAACAGCAAAAGAAAGCAACGCAATCGAACGAGGATTATCTCGACGGAGCCATAACCTATGGACCCGTCGAGGTTTTCACCATTCGAGAAACAGACAACCAAAGTCGAGATTACCACACCACTCCTCCACAGGGAAGAATGGTGAGGTCTTCAAACGACCGAAGGAACAACGTCTCCAATTTTAACCAACAGCCGCCGCCTGGAAAACCACAACTACCAGGACTCAAACAACGCGGACGACAACTCAAGTCCAACAAAGAATTCAACAGAAAAACATTCAATGCAAAGTCTTAACCTGGCGAATGAATGTCACACAAAGCTTACCATTACACAACATTTCACCGGTTAACAGAAAATGTCGATAGTACAGGTTCCCAGAAATACTATCAGTTTTGCATTAAGCGCAGTTGTTTCTATCTGATTCTGATGTCAATATATTTTAACGCTGTACTATTATAATACTCTGTGTACATATATTTTTTAAGAAACAAATATAAAAAAGTATCTGGTCTTCCCAGAAATATTACTAGTTCTGCATTAAGCACTAAGTGAATATAGTTTTAAACTGTACTATTAATATACTCTGTCTATATAGATATTGTAATAAACAAATATTAAAAAATACGTAATGAAATTCGTGGAATTATTTATTCAAGGTTTGAGAGTTAAAATTCCAACATAACTCATTTGTTGAGTTTGATCACCACAAGTAAACATCAAAGTACATTATATATTTGGCTAACCACAAGGATCCTTTCTTGGATCATTGTTATACCTCATTTATTTTAATGACATAGACAGCTCTTGTGAAGGGAACATACTGTCATTTTCAGGTGATACCACTTCATACATGTCTATTTCTAACTTATGTAAATGGTTTGTGCCAAGAATCTATCGTTAATCGACAATAAAACCAAATATATTCTCAGACACAGGCAGAAAATGTGATCTCTGCAAGCTCTCTCTCTCTCTCTCTCTCTCTCTCTCTCTATATATATATATATATATATATATATATATATATAGTACGTGATGCAACGGCTGGTTAGTATGCTGTCACTGAGAATAACAAACGGTGTCCGATATTCGCATTAAACATGGAACAATGGCAGTGAAAGGATCATCTAGTCTTGGGAAAAAATTGGTATTTCTTTTTATTCCACCTTGTTGAAGTCATGATGGCGGGGACAGTACTCTAAAGTCTACTATAAATAGTATTTAATCAATCTATAGTCATATGTGTCTTAGCTAATCAACGATTATGAACAAAGTTCTGGATCCAAGATATGTTTTGTTGCTGAAGTAGTATAATCAGTGATATAATCATAAGAAATGGGAAAATGGAATATTTTCTGATTAAAAGGTATGCGCGCGCGTGTGTGTATGTAATGCTTACTGGGCATATAAGAAATGAATAGCTATTAACATATCTACCTATAAAACAAAACCAACATCCAACAACAAACACAGGTATTTACAATGGCGTCAGGTCGCTTTAACAAATTTAGGTTTAATAATAAAACAGCCGTTGTATGTTCAATGCCACTTCCCGCATATCACCAACAACGTAATATTTAGATAAAGGTATCTGATACATGATCATAAGCGCCGTACATTCATAATCGATGTCTCAATCTCCAGCAACCACCACTCAACTACACTAATATATGAGACTAGAAGGCGTCATTAGAAGAGACAAAGTTCCCACAGTACCCACAACATCACATTCTCACCTTTATTACTATTGTAGTAGAACGGTCGGGATTAAAATCTGATCTCTCGCACGCAATGAGCTGGATAAACGAAACCAATAGTCTAACACACATCATTGCCTCACGCTTACTATAAAACAGAGCCTAGATTTTATCGGAGTAGCCATCATTTTCAGCACTAGTTACTTATTTATACCAATACTTAGTCAGTAGCGTTTGGTAGGTGACCAGTTCGTGATTCTTCCCAGTTGTAGCAGACTAGAAAGAGCACGAGGACACTGATAATCCGAATAGAGTCTAGGACTTTATCGTACCGAAAATAGACAGTTCTAGGTCAATGCAGGTATCCGAATAAAGGGCCAACATAACGGTATGCTGTTGTTGTTTGATGGTAATTAACTCTATGTTTTGTTGATGGGGATGGCTTCAAGGAGCCGATCATCACCTCATTGTCATCGTATGACGGCGTTGATGATAATGGAGCTAACTGTTGAATATATACGATTATTGAAGGAATACAACGCGGGGATCTTGCTTGTGTAAACCTGAAGCTGGATGTCTTAGAACAGCTAATCAACATTTCTTTAATATATCATAAATGCATATTTTATTGGACAACGCATTTATTGGGTCTTTGTGGTAAAAACGTTGTGTTAAATTTGCGTTAGTATTAATATCATCATCATCATTATTATTATCATCATCATCATCATCATCAACAACATAATTTATTAATTAATTAATTCACTTTGCATGCTTTCTTGCATGAATTTTAATTAATAAGGAGAAACAATCAACTGGATTCACTAACATGATTGAAGAGATGATGACAATATCCCTGGCTATAGGAAGGACTTCCTGTAATGAGATGGCTTTTAACTGATGAGTAACGTTTGATCCGGAAATCTAGTTCCTTACTAAGTAAAAAACCAACATCAGCCGTAATTATGCTCTCTCAATGGTCGGAAGGTGGCATTTATAATGATGATCATAAAATTAGAGAAAATGAGAGAGAGAGAAAGGGATATATATATATATATATATATATATATATATATATATATATCATATCTTATATATATATATCCATCATCTATCTATCTATCTATCTATCTATCTATCTATCTATCTATTATTATATATATATATATTATATATATATATATATATATATTGTGTGTGTGTGTGTGTGTGTGTGTGTGTATCGAAGTATGTCGTTGGTCCCACCAAATTCCCATTTGCTTCCAAATTTGTTTATGTATCGAAAACTCGGCTTTTTCGAAGAAATTTCGAATTCCCGTCGCATCATAAGCATTGTAATTTACTACGCATATATCGAATTGTCATAAGCCAATTAGAAAATGTCAGTTTCACTGATGGATTTTCGAATCTCCGTGGCATCAAGGGAAACCTAATTAACTACGAGTACATGTACATGTATATCGAATTGTTATAAACCAATTAGATTAAAAAAAGTAGCACCCATCGTTCATTTGTCTTTGTACTGAGAGATGATTGCATTGCTGAGGAGTTCAAACAAAATCTGCCACTTGCCACCCATGTGTTAAGTGCTAAAACATCGAAGTGGTGTATAAATAAAGGTGAAATATGGTCATTAATCAGTTATCTCTACATCTCTAATGGCTACCAAACGCAAGAACATCATCAGTATTGAGACAAAGATTGAAGCTCTACAGGAACTTCGGTTAAAACGAACTACGTATACACACACATACGCGGACGCACACATATTAATCTGTTACATGTATATATATATATATATATATATATATATATATATATATTTCTATCTCACTAGTTACTGACTCACTACTTACTCACTCATTCACTCACTCAGTCTCATATACACAAATATACACTCAAACATTCATGGGTTCATTTACATAATTTCCCTTTAAACATTATACTCGAGTTATAGATAGTCCACTCTATCTGATCTAGAAGCGGCAACGTTCTACTACTCATTTCGGAATAATCTAAATAACATTCTAGTAGTTACTCGACGAAATAGTTACCACCGGATTTTTTCCGGACAAAATGTGCTCCCTCTTTATCACTGTCACCGGACAAAATATCCTTGACTTGTTTGTAAAGAGAATTTCCGCCACATCCGTTGTATGATCCAGAATTTATCATCTCGGTTACTCTGGGGTGAGTTGTCCAAGCTAAGAGTGGTATCGTGGCGGCGGCGTTATCTGACATCACACTTCCTTGAGGATGATCGATGTCTTTCTTCTTCGTGCATGCCACCGTCGTGTTCTCTAGAAGACAGGTCAAGGCCACCGGTAGTACACATCCCATCTATATTCCGGTGTGTCTGTTAGTCGTGTATCTCGTTGTTGTCCTACGTCCAGCCGTCGCATCCTCAAATTAGTCATCGTAAACGACTTCCTGTATAGACAGAAATGTCGTGAGTAAAACAATCACCGAAAGTGAGAAACAAAGTGGAAGGTGAAAGAAATATCAGGCCACGGAGAGGCCAGGATTTGAATTCTCAGCCTAGAGGTGTGTACCTGTGCCCACGCACACTGATATTTCGATCAAGGAGATGCTCCAGTGATAAAATACACATGTCCGAGATGATCACGTTAGTTCAGTTGCCTGTCCACAACGACCAGTTGTAATCAATGCTACGACGGTCTTACGATTCTTGCATGGAAGATATTCGCGTGTCTAAGTAAAAGCGAATGAACGACTGCCATTAATATCCTCATTGATAAATCCTCAGTTTGCGAGTTTGCAAACATTTACTGGGGGCATCACGTGACCGTGAATAGGCTTTCCTATATTTGGGTATCGATCAAGTATCTTATTTTATTATCACCTTTGAACCAGCAGTACGCCACCCCAAGTGTGCATCCCCCACACGCATACTGGGTATACAATATATATTACCTATATGTCGTATTGCCTGGATGCGGAATCTATCAAGCCAAAGCAATATACAGGTATGTATTGTGATGTGTTCTCGCCTTGAAACATTTGAGCTTCACCCAGAAAAGAGAAATAAGTCTTAATTTGTCAGTGACTCTTCCTAAATATCACCAACAAAACATTATTCAGGTGTAAGTGTTCCCGGTTGATCTTAAGCATAAAAATACCATTAACACGGAATCTTTATATCCTTCTCTATTTGTATATCGTATTATGGCATAAATGCCAATTGATAGAGAGGATGACTAGATAGTTGACTAAAGGTTGATCATTTGCGATTTAACGCCTACTTATTGGAACCAACTGCAAATAAATCTTGAATTCAGAATAGATAGCGTAGTCCAGAGAGAAACCTCTGAGGACCTCCACATCTACAAGGCACCAGGCAAATTACGAGCACAATGAACATCGTAACTCCAATTAGACACACCTACAATTCCAGCTCAATACAGGTATCCGAATGGTATAGAGACATTTGGCTGTACGCCATTGTTGACTGAGGGCCATTAACTCTACTTCTGTAGATGAGGGAGGCTGGAAGGTGCTCTCGACACCTTATCACCATTATATGACGACGCTAATGACAATCTGTCTAACTGACTGACGCTTTCCATTATGGGAGCTTCACCTCCGCTGTCGTTTGTCGGTAGTTTATTGGGGATGGACTACCTGCCGCCTGCGGGGTTTGTATGTGAGAGTGAAGGCGCCTGTGTGTGTGTGTGTGTCTTATGTTAGTGGCTTTGTGGCATCAATAGCCGGATCATCATATTACAGTGTCTAACTACGGTGTACGTGGCCGATTCGTACGTGATGAAAACCCTTCTCGGGCAGAGCATGGCCTAACTTGTACCAATGCATCCATCCGTCCGTCAATCCACCCATCCATCCGTCCATCCATCCATCCATTCATCTATCCATCCAACCATCCTACGCGAAGAAATAACTAAATTCTGTAAATGATATCCTAATGAATGTCAACAATGATACAAAACATTTATTAGCTCGGTGGAGGAATGGTTTTCTGTATGACGAGGTCGTTCTAAAATCTGTACGTATAAGTAAGAGAAAGCAATACACATTTATAAAAGATCATCTATAATCAAAGTTTATTTTACAAGTAAAGATTATTAATCATTCAATATTATTAATATCATGGGTATCTCAGATCAGAGGATTTTCCAATACAACACAGTAAGTGTTTTGTATTAAATGTGCATATATTTATATATCATCAATCTAATCAAGTTCACGTTGTATATAACCATACACTCACTTAGTCATAATTGCTATATCGTAACCAATTACAATCGTCCTTGACCATACACACCGATACACGATCCTTCCATTGCCTGTGGCTATCTCATAGCCAATCATAATCATTCATGGCTAATTAAAAACATAAATGTGTGATCTCTCCAATGAACAGATTATGACTCGATATTCGGACATTTACTTTTATCCGACATATTATCATATGACAAACCTTGTTGGAATAACAATTTTCTGTATATATATATATATATATATATATATATATATATATATATATATATATATATATATATATATATCCCCAACGTAAATGAAATGCGATGTAGATTTCCGGCTAAAAAACAAATCCGTCTACCAAGAGGAACCAATCTGACTGTCTAGGTTGAAACTTGAGGCGAGTGTGTACTTCTAGAAACATGTATTGTGAACGTTGAAAGCAAGGATAAGGAAATTAAATTGTCGATGGAAATGTGTTGATGACATACGAAGGAAGATGAAGTTATTTAATCCTACGGATAGTATTAAACTTGTGATGAGTGAAACGTAATATAAACTGCGTACGGCCAACCTACAGTAGCCTTCGAGAACATCGTACGTTATGAATCAAATTCCGTACAATATTTGATTATAGCAATCATTTTACTCCATTAATGTACTATCTTGGGAGATCTCTTTGTTTCTTTAGTATATATGGACTTGAGACAGTTCTTTATATTCATTATTGCTATATTAGTTATCACTGTAAGACGACGTATTTATTTGAGTTAGGGCATTAACAACACGACCAGCAGTAAGACCAAACCTAATCCGATAATTAGACAAGTCTGACTTATGGTTGAGTCGCGAGGGAGTTTAATATACTTCACATACTTTACCTGCTGAGGCGTGTGATGTATTACTAGTCCCTAAGACGTTGTGTAGCAAAATACAACTTACCATAATTTACGTAGAACCTTATTTGTGACACCTGTTCTCGGATTGGTTGTGTACATTTTAAGATCTGTTTTAAAATTTCCCTTCTTGCTAAAGATTTTGGTCGCTAGTGCTTGAGGAGTATTCTATTTTTGGTTTTGTTATTTTTGTCATACATATTTATTCAGTTTTTGGATGCCACCAACTAGATAGAGACTGTCATTGAGATCCACTTAACAACAACGTCATATCTGAAAAAATAAGCCTTTTATATAAGGAAGATCATTTGTACCTTGACACATAACAATTCTGTGATATGTTATATTATGGGCAGGTAGACATCTCCTGGGTTAATCACTGTCATGTATTCACAAAAGGCGAAATCTTCTTTAATAAGATCTTTTGGAGTATACAATTAAGCTTTTTGCAAATTACGTTATTTCGATCTTTTAGATATGATAAAGTTTAGAAGGTAATTAATTCAGTTACGCAATTTCCAGTCATTCTCGTATTCTTATTGAACATAAAGTTGACGGTTTAAGGATATATTGAGTTAAATATAATTGCCTGTTTTCAAATTAAATGTAGAAAAATCACGGCTTTCCTTCCGTTTAGTATATACATTTAATCAATAATGCCTCTCATATATTTCATGCGATCATCTCACTTACTTGGAAGCTAGGTGAGACCATGATCCTAACGGTAAGCAAATTAGACCCATATTGAGCTACAAATGATAATTTTGTTTTTGATACACAACTAACATTGAAGTACTTTTTGCTTGCATATTTTACTCTGTATAAATAAGCGTCATATTTTATAATGACGCTATTTAATTTACTTTTAATACAGTCTTCAGCGAAAACGTAACAGAGAGACTGGTTTTATAATCGTGCATCAGGTAATGTAATCTATGATAGCCTGGGATGCTGCGATACATTTCGTGCATAAAGGTGAAAAACAAGATGATTGTTTGTTCTTAATTAAGTTTGTGTTACATTCAAAATCGTGGAAATAACTTTAGCCTATTATATTAGAACAATTACGTGGGTGTGCTGCTTAGATGTATTGACAACCAGTGAAAAGCTTATAAAGTAGAAATATTAAACCAATAAGCTTACCATGTGATTAAAGGTGTTCGTAAGATTTTTACATTTATTAGGGACAGACAGTGGCTCTCAAGTTTAGGGAAAACAACTACATTTCGTTTTTATTCCGCCTTAACCAAGCTATTATGGCGCCGTAAATATACATGACCTTCTTAATGGCAACTAATCCCCATACAGCCATATTTGTCTCGGCTAATCAAGTTTAGTTGGTTGCTCTGGATTATGTAATTTATTTGTCTATGAACAATGCCCGTTGGTACATGGGTCGGACAAGAACATTGTCACATGATCATAAACATTGAACCCCAACATTGATAGTAATAGGTTTTGGATCAATCAATGCGGTATAAGGGAATTTCTTTTTTAAATTTTGCCTTTTACAATGACTGGGTATTTAATCCATATTGAATAGACGGTGGCTAGAGTGCCAATGGTAAATAACAATTAGCTAACGAGAAAGAGCTTCCGTAACATTTAGGTTGACTATGTCTAATTATGTAGAGGCTGATGTAGAAATTGGACTAAGGGAATTGTCCTCTAGATAAGGTTATATATTGAACGAATAATACTATAAATGCTTTCATATTATCACAAGTACGTATGTATGTACGCACGTAGGCACAACTGGACGCACTTGCATATGGTGGAATTTAGTTTGTGGCCATCAATGACATTCACCGGCAATTTGACATTGGAGGTAGTGCATTCTATTTGCTCTAGTAATTAATGAGATTCGTCTACAGATAAGACGAACATTTGAATTCCGTCTTACTATACACACGGGAAAACATCAAAGTGAACATAGGAGGTGACACCTCAATCTGATGTCATGAATATTCCTTTAACTTCAGGTTAACCCAAATAGAGATTATAATAGTCACTGAAGATATATAACAACATGAAGAGTCTGGTCAAATAAAGATTCCTATTTATTGTAAACTCGAACATTTTCTACATTTGGGATCCGATCCAGGATTCGTTATTGTGAAATTCACGAAGAGAGTCCTCGACCCCCCATACGCACATACATATGCACAATTACTCACTCAATGACTGAAGCGAATTACCAACTCAAAGAATAAAGAGGCCATATTATTTAACATTACGGGAGTGCTGCAAAGCTCCAGCTTGGAGGCCGAACAATCACTCAATGAGATTTTTAACAATACCACATGCCAGAGTAGACCATTCAATCTGTTCCGGTTAGACACGACGTTCGTCTACCAGGGAGCTGTTTGTTCGATTCCTGTCACATTGCGTAAACACAATGTTAACAAAAGAAGATGCTCCGATCTGAAGCGATTATTATTACACTAGTTAAACGATCATTAAATTGACGTTATCTCGGCTTTACGCTACGATTGTCGAACTCGTTGTCCTTCGTTTACACTTCAGTATCTTCTTTAGAAGACAGGACAAGGCTACTAGAGGTAAGCTTTCGATTATCACTCGCTGATGCCATCAACATCTGGGCATGGACAAACTAACCTTCCTTTGTTATTATTTCAACGCGTCTATAGGCCGTGTTATATTTCTAACCGACGGTTTGCCGCTTTCTGAAATTAGTGATCGCAAACAGCTTCGTGTTCAGATAGAAAGTTTAAAGGTTATTATTGTTGTGGCCACTTTTGAGCTCTGGATGTACCAAGCACAGGTCACATCGATAGAACCTGTTTTAAGTCTGGGTCTGAGACCTTGCTATCAGTTTAACAATAAAGAAAACATGGTTATCTAAGTGATGAAAACACTAATAGTTTGTTGTTTAATTTAAAATGCAGTTTAAATGAAAGATTGAGCAAAAAAAAGGTACCCAGTTTCCTGGCTGAAATATAAACTTCGCTCACTATAGCACAACAGCTAGTATTTTTTATACCCAGAAGGAACATGATTAAGGAGACCAACTCCCTGAAGCACATCACTATTTCATGTCTATTCAGAATTTAAGAATATTCTTTCGAATAAAACGGATTATCGTCAGAACCAGTTATTTATTTAACTTTTTAGGCAAATTCCTTACCCATTTTCAGCAGATCAGGAACAGTATGAGGACACCAGGTATTAGAACTCCGATTAGATGTCCAAATAATGTCCTGAATATGTCAATCCATGGGCACACAATATATAGAGACAGCTTGCTATACGCTGTTGTTGACTAATGGTAACTCAATTTTCGTTCTGTTGATGTGGGAGACTGGAAGGACTTTGTTTGGAGGTTTTAGTAACCAAGGAAGACCTGCACGGAGGCCTTGTTTGTGTGCATGTATCGACATGTGTGTGTGTGTGCATGTGTGTGTGTGTGTGTGTGTGCAATGGTTACATAACTGCGCTGCAAACTCCAGCTTCAGCGTTGGAATTGAACCACCTTCACGTTTGTAGGATGTTTCTCAACTCCCGCGCGTGACCATGCATTTAGTTCTGATGCTAAATAAACTAAACTATATATATATATATATATATATATATATATATATATATATATATATATATATATATATATATATCGTCATGTAATTAATCAAATTAAGCCAGTAATGAAATAGATCTTGAGGACACTAATTGAAACAAAGCCTTGTTTGTGTGCATGTACCCACGTGTGTGTGTGTGTGTGTCTGTGTGTCTGTATGTGTGTGTCTGGTCTGGTCTGTATGGCAGTAGCTATCTCATCTTCACCGTACACAAATTCTGCCCATGCAGATGGTGATGGAATATAACCAAATAAGTGCAATAACGTCCTAATGGCTGTCAACGATGGCACTTAGTGTTATATTTCTTGGGCGAGGGAAATGTTTGTTTGAGAGGAGGAGGGTCTTCCCATCAGCTTTAAGCTATAAGCTTAAGTAGTATTTATAGTGATGGTCTAAATACTGGATATTTCTAAGGGAATGCTTGCCAGATTTAATGCGTGATCCATCGAAAAGTCATAATTTAGTTTTTAAGAGAAACCAAATAAATATGTTTTCTTTATCTAAATAATAACAAAAGCAGATTTGATTGTGTGACGCACTTAAAGGGTCCTTCTAATAACAGGTTTGTATCAATTTTGCAGGATTATTATTATTATTATTATCACGTTTATTATCATCATCACCATCACCACTCTTATTTATATCACATGCCTTTTGCACTGTTTAAGTTAGTGAACCTACTCCTCCAAGTTCACTAACTTCGTATAATTACTCAAGAATGGATGGTATACTTAAGGAAAACTTATAGCGACGTTTCATCATTAATATTTATCTCTCCAACCTCCTACCTATTAGTTCGGTACATAAAATGTCTCTACATGTGTCAAAGTTCACGGTTAATTGAACATATTTCCTATGATCTAGTGATTATTAGCTGATAAGTGGCGTTTGATACGAAGTATACGAGATTGTACTCTCCAAACAATCATCTAATGGCATTTATACTGCTGACCTATTTAGTTAAAGATTAAACAAGTAAATAACCAGGAAGTCTCCCATCGGATGTATCACATCGAGAGAGAGAGCGAGAGAGAGAGAGAGAGAGAGAGAGAGAGAGAGAGAAGAGAGAGAGAGAGAGAGTCGGTCGGCTGATGAACTGTAGAGATTCTGGTATGCCAACAGAGACGTTGGAGCAGAACGATAAGGTTCCCGGATGACGCTGACCATCACAGCCATCGATGGAGAGATTTGTGAACTCCTATCTCAGAGTGAGCAGACCTTCATCTAAACGCTCTAATTACGGTAACTAAATGAAGTGCAAATCCAGAGATGACTTTGTTCGTAAATTGGATTTCGTTTCTTCTTCCTGACGATCATTTGACTCGAGTCAAGTAACGGATACCGAAGTAAGAGCAAAACACGGACCGGACCAAAATTGGCCGGAAGCGTGCGGAAAATTTGGTTTAAGAGAAGCTTTAATTAAGTATTATGCGGCTACTTTGTTAATTTACGAATGATACAAGACACGAATCATCACAAGATTAGGTAGATTATAATAAATGACGTATGTATTTCATTTCTCTTACATATCACAGAGGAAGGGCTTTTCAAAATCTTATATAATATTATGGCCGCTGACATAATGTTATAGTTAACTACTTAAGGGGGTATATCCCTTTCTCTTGTTACCATAAACAGATAGCTCTACCATAGAACAGATAGCTCTACCATAAAACAGATCTACTTAGCCATAGCTTTATACCTGACCTATTAAGTGGACTCCTTATAGAACAATGCTTGCACGATGATCTATCATAGGTTTAGATTGAATGATTTACACCACATACCAAGTAACAATATTGTGCGCTAAGCACTGACAGGTAAGCACTCTCTAGTAGCTATGCCAGATGTAATCTTCGGTAATGAGATATTCTACCGTATAATCTAGCGAAAAAAGGTTTATGTCTAATTTTAATTAAGTGTGACATTTTTATTTGTTTAGAGATTGTGACATTCAGCACAAGGCGATTTTCAGATTGAAGGCGCTTATAGAATCCGTCTACTCACCGAAGCAGAATAAAAGCACTACAACTGGATGGTCCTTATTAGTAAACCATATTCAGAGTACGGAATATTTGACAATCAACAGGCACAGAAGCAATTATAAAAATAGTTTATTTTTTAAAGTAATTACGCACAATTTTACAGAGAGGCTAGTTGAACAATATCAACAACAACACTCAGTCAAAATGACAAACACAAAGTACTCATATTAACCGACATCGTAATGATGCCATTGTTTTTCGACCCATCAAAAAATGGTAATCAGTAATATTAGCATCTCTTCTTGCCTGGAGCATAGAATGGTGAAAATAAGATCATTTAGAGAAAATTAAATCTTGTTTTGCTCTCGTCGTCGAAGAAGAGAACAATAATTTGTCTATTAATTAAGTTAGTGTAATTTGGATAGTTTTAGAAATGGCTGTCGCCGATTAGATTAGAACAAACGTAAAAAGGGTGATGCCGTGGAGCTGGATGATGTAATATTATCAACGGTAAACATATAATACGGCAATACCACACATATATACAGAGGAGAGATATACAATTATTACTTGGTCTCTCCATCGAAGTTGATTTAATAGGCCTTGTAAACAGCATAAACCAATCTTCTCATTATGGTTAGTAGGTGTCGTAACGATCGATTTGAAATGTATAACCGAAATTGCCGTTTAATTGGATTAAAAAGGGCACAATAGCACATAACGGGCGGGGGCGGGGGGGCAGTCAGTGAGGTAGTAGGCTTTGAGAAAATCCCCCAAATCGTTTTTCTTTATCGTTATTAAAGTCAAAATAGTAGGGTTAACCTGACCCTTTTCATATATCATTTAATACCGTCATGTTTATTTTTGACAATTAATGAATAATGACTAATTAATTGATCCGAAATGTATTCATTTGGTGAAGAGTTATCAATCATAACGTAACTAATAAGATGACAACCTGTGCTGTACTGATCCGAAAAATATTATATTCGATATAATATATTATGAGTGGGATACTCTGTTTATGCAATCTATGGAATGTCAGCAATAAAACATCAATATTATCTTATTTTAATGTTTATGGACATTCTAGACTTTGACAATGTTCAGGGATAATGGGTGTTAATTGGTATCGATGATTGTAATTAATGGATAGAGATTTGAGTTTATGGAATGAGCCTTGGAAATAAAAGGGTAATGTTAAACAAGGAATAATATCACTTCAACTACGTCAGTACGTATGTAGAGCGTATGTGTGGAAATGCCTACTTTTTTAGTTCTGTTACAAAGTAGCTTTTCTCCGACTGATAAAACACATTTAATCATTCCACACACTCGCCGATATACTCACAATTTAAAAACTCACTAACTGTCCCATATATGAACTAGTTGATATCACCCATTCATTCATTGCTTCACTCACTCCTTCACTCACTCCTTCACTCACTCCTTCACTCACTCCTTCACTCCTTCACTCCTTCACTCCTTCACTCACTCACTCACTCACTCACTCACTCACTCACTCACTCACTCACTCACTCACTCACTCACTCACATATTCACTCACTCGATCACTCACTCACTCACTCACTCACTTACCCAGTCATTCACTCATTAACACATTCGCTCACTCAAGTACCCATTTACTCATTCAATTAAGTAATGAATAATTCAATGAGCAACATAATCACTAACTCAATCACACACAACCTGCAGATATATCACACAAAACAATGACGGGTTCACATTATTTATATTAAATCCTTACACCAGTTAGAGGTCGATCACTGAATCTGATCTAATAAGTTAGTAATGTTCGCATACCGACGAGCTGATTCTCCTAAACCTATCTCAGTACACTTCAATCTGCTAGGATTAATATTGCTCTCGATTTAGAATTATTCCGTCCACATTCTAACAGTCACTCAACAAACTAACCACAAACTCGACGTCTAGACAAAATCTGGCTCATCTTCGTCGCTGTCACTGGGCAGAATGATCCTGACATGCTTAGCAAGAGAATTCCCACCACATTCTGGAGTCGATGCGAGATTCGTCGATTTGGTGACGTCGTGGAGTGTCGTCGATGATAAAAGTGGTATCCTGGCGATGATGTTATCCGGTTCGACGTCGTTGTCCCTGACGTAGACACCGTTGTCTTCTCCAGAAGACAGGACTTGGCCACCGGACGTAATCTTCCCGTCTTTACTCGTTGATGTCATCACCAGTTGGACATGGGCCAGGCTTCCTTTCTTTGTCATTATTTCGACACGTCTGTTGGCCGCGAAGCTCGTCGTAGTACTACATCCAGCCGTAGGACTTCCGCTTTCTGAAATTAGTAAACGGCTTCGTGTTAAGACGAAAATACACTGCGTCAAGTTATCGATCAGAGATACAACTAAAGTGTTAGGATGAAGCATGTTTCAGACACTGGCAGACCGGAATTTGAATCCAGAACCCAGATCTCTGTGGCAATTGCCCTACTGTTTCGGCTATGCTAAAACAGATTTATGTTATTTCAGTTACTTCCCCATGAGGACTACTTTTGTAAGAAGCAAAACTCCGGATGTTTTTAGTATTTTGTTGTTTGTTCATAAATAGCGATTGAATGGGTGCCATCGATAACATGAGAAGACCTCACTGCGCGAGTTGTTAAACAGATATCGGGCGCCCTACGTGACTATAGATCGTCAAAGATGTGCACACGTTTTAAATCATTCGAACAGGAAAAAAGAAAGCATCCTAATTTTGTCAGTGACGCTTACCACATATTATCAACCGGGCATTATTTATATGTAGCTTTTTAAGGGCTATGTCATAAACACACAAAGGCCACGTAGTCAGGAGAGAAAACATTCCCACTTCCTGTTTGGTCAACAAACTTCCCTTAATCGAGTACTATGTCCGGGATTCAGACTCCGACCTCTCCCACATAATGAATGATCAACGCCCTAATAAACATCACTGCACTGTGTTTATTCTAAAATGGAACTGACGTTTTCTAAGATTACACATTATTATCATCAGTGCGAGTTATTTATTTTGGGCAATACTTACTCTTTAACGTCTGGTAGTTGACTAGTTCGTGAGGGCGGAAATTCCTTGTTATCTTTCTGGATCCACCACAGCCGCAGCAGATTACGAAAAGCACGAGCATGCTGATCATCAAAGCTCCGATTAGACAGCCCACCAGAGTCCACGACCGTATCGGGTTGGAGATAGACAGCTCCAGGTCAATACAGGTATCCGAATGAGCGGCCAACACAACGGTATAGAGACATTTGGCTGTACGCTGTTGTTGATCCATGGTCGTTAACTCAAGGTTCTGTTGACATGGGAGGCAGGAAGGAGCCGATCTCGTCACCCCGTCACCATCACACGATGGCGTTGATAACAACCGAGCTAGCTGATGGACATATTCCGTCATGGAAGTCTTCCGTCGGTGTCATTAGTTAACGAAGGAAAACCCGCGGCCGAGACCTCGTATCCGCCCGCGAACGTCTCTGTGTTTGTATCAGAGCTCTGTGGCTTTGAAGCAATAGCGACCCGATAATTATGTCAGACAAAGACTGTCCGAGCCGTACATGGTAGACTCCTAGCTGAAGAACCAGCCCAATCAGAGCAACGGGTGCCATAATAGTTCTAGACTGACAGTAAGCCCTAAATGAGTGTAGTCAGTTGTGGTTTAATACAGGACGCATCCTTAAGCAACAAACTAAAATAGTGTTTACAGTCATCTCATAGATACTAGACATCTTTAAGGGAAGGTTGACCAAGTTAGTGGGTCAAATATTTAAACTTTAGGTGTTTTAAGACCTGCCGAAGATGATTTTCTCAGTCTTATAATTTTAAGTTTAATATCAAATTCATGTAGATTTAATTTTTGTGGGAATTTATTGGATCTTTCTATTATAGGTATTTTATTAAATATCTATTATTATTATTATTATTATTATTATTATTATTATTATTATTATTATTATTATTATTATTATTATTATTATTAAATTTTTATTTTTACCATCATTATAATCATCATAATCATAACCGTTATTATTCATTGCACAATGCCTTTCTATATTGTTTTAGTTAGTTAATTTACAGGAAAAAAACACAGACAGACACACACACACACACACACACACACACACACACACACACACACACACACACACACACACACATATATATATATATATATATATATATATATATGTATATATACACACACACACTTACTCAGAGAGAGAGATAGAGAGAGAAAGATACACGCGCGCGCGCGCACGCGTAGCCTACATGTAGCCGCTTTTCTGTGGATATGACATATGTTTGTCGTGTACGAAAAGCGAATTAGCTAGGCCGCGTCTGCTGATGAGTAGCCCTGACACAAGAATAGGTCTACGATTGTATAAATATGTGGAGATGTAGAACATTTATTATTAGATTGATTTGTGTATAGTGTTATTAATGTATATGGAAGTATAGGTCTCGAAGGATGTTTAGATGTTGATGTTCTGAGCCAGTGCCACTATATATGTATCCTAACAAATACACGCAAACACACAAACAAACCCGAAATTCGAATGAAGAACAACTCAAGATATGGTGACACGTTTGATATTTATACCTATGAAGTCTTCAGTTGTAGATAATCCACCAAGCGAGAGAGAGAGAGAGAGAGAGAGAGAGAGATAATGAGAGTAGGTAGTTAGACAGACATTAAAAAAAACCCAAAACGACAGGAACACCAGAGACGCTGCACCACAGCAATACATGTTATGGAATAAGCTGATTACTTCATATTTTGGACCTTTATCTAAACCCTGTTATTAGATTGCTCGAAGGAAAGGCATAAATATAAGTGACGTTGTATATAGCAACTATATTCTTCATTCTCACGTTCTTGTGACTCCTACTGTTATAACAACAACAGCAACATTAATAGTAATAATAATAATAATAATAATAACAATAATAATAACAAACTTCTATAGCGCCAATATCCTCGAGTTCAGTGGCGTACAATGCAAAATTCATCAACAAATGATCGGGTGCAGTAGAAACTTAGGAAACTTAAGATGGATAAGCAAGTCTAAAAGGTGAGTTATCAAATGGTAAATGGTGACGAAAGGAAACTATGCTATTGGCTGACTTACATGTCCAGGGAATGAGTTCTAAAGAGTAGGAACAACAACTGAAAAAAAAAACACGAGACCCAGGATGAGTTTTACCACTGGAAACAGACAATAAGTAAAAACCAAATTAACTGAGGTCCCTGGGCTTGGATGCTAGAGAAAGCATGGAAAATAGAGATGAAATAATTTGATAGGCAATGGCACAGGGTTTGAAAATGATGCCAGATTGGACAGTTTGCCAGCGAAGAGATTTCAGAAGTAGGACAGAATGAGAAAAAAGCGAGGAGAACATATGACAATGCTAGTTAAACAGTTCTGAACACACTGAACTTTTCGAATATCCTTAGATGCAATGTTCTAAAGCAGAGTAATCAAGTCTACTATTAATGAGTGCTGTAGCAATGGTTTTGGCGACTGAAAGAGAAATATAGTGACGAATAAATTGAAGGTCACGAATATGATAGAAGCAGCAGCGACATATCAGAGGAACATGTTTTCTGAAATTAAAATCACTATCAAATGTAACACCAAGATTACGTACAGTGTCTAATGGTATGATGCTATTATTATGGATTGCTGTAGGAAAGAAACTAATAAGTTTGCTGCATTCTCTGGATGTACGAATAATATTGAAATCTGTTTTGTTCTCATTGAGCTTAAGTCTATTGAGACAGTCACCACCTAGATATGTAAGAGAACGAGCTGTGTCTGCTGTAAGTAAATATATGTATACTTGGGTGTCACCTGCAAATAAATGCTGGCCTAATTTGTGGATGTAAATATGAGAGCTTAGTGGTGTGGTATACAGAGTAAACTGGAGCGGTCCAAGAAGAGAGCCTTGGGGAATGCCGCAAAACAAAGGAACTGTCTTTGAAAGCCATTTTCTTATTTTTATTGATTGAAATCTATGTTTTAAGAATGAGCGGATCCATGTGAGTGCTGGGCCGATATGCCATACCAATCAGAGAGGCGATCTAGAAGAACAGTATTATCAATGGTATCAAAAGTGGAAAGCAAGAAACCGTTTGGTAGAAGTAGGGACGACTAAGTACTTTTTTTAGATGTTAACCAGAAACTGTTGCAGGAATTATTTAAAAATATTTTATTCTAAAATCCGTTTTATGACAACACCATTCGATTTCCTTTTAATACCTTTAGTAGTCAGTTAATATTATTGCAATGCTTCTTGAAAGTATGACAGCATTACATGAATTGGTAGTATAATCAAGTAACACATTGACTAGTGCATCGCAAAATGGAATATGTTGTATACCATCTAACGTACAGATACCACATACGAGACACAAAACATGATTAGCTTGTCTCTTCACTCAAAGTAACATAAAACCATAATGCAACCGAAATCGCATTAAACGGGAGAGGAATTCACTGAAAGATTTACTTAGGTTTGAGAGAAAACAGCGAATTTCTATTTTAATTCCACCTTATTACGCCATGATGATGGCACCTTCTAAGGAAGAATATCACTTCAACTACGTCAGTACGTATGTAGAGCGTATGTGTGTAAGAGTCAACTTTCTTTTAATTCTGTTACAAAGTAGCTTTTCCCTGACTGACAAAACACATATACATACACCCAGTCATTAAATCATTCCACCCAAACACCGATACAGTCACAATTTACAAACTCACTAATTGTCCCATTTATGAACTCGTTGATATCACTGTT
This sequence comes from Paralvinella palmiformis, assembly GCA_025642065.1. Taxonomy (NCBI): domain Eukaryota; kingdom Metazoa; phylum Annelida; class Polychaeta; order Terebellida; family Alvinellidae; genus Paralvinella; species Paralvinella palmiformis. Next base: position 105,827 of record JAODUP010000997.1, on the reverse strand, counting down.
TCACTCACTCACTCACTCACTCACTCACTCACTCACTCACTCACTCACTCACTCACTCACTCACTCACTCACTCACTCACTCACTCACTCACTCACTCACTCACTCACTCACTCACTCACTCACTCACTCACTCACTCACTCACTCACTCACTCACTCACTCACTCACTCACTCACTCACTCACCCACTCACTCACTCACTCACTTACTTACTTACTCACTCACTGACTCACTTGCTCGGTCGCTTGCTCGCTCGCTCGCTCGGTCGCTCGCTCATCCACTCACTCAATCACTCAATCGCTCAATCGCTCAATCATTCAATCACTCAATCACACATTTGAATGAAATACGGAAATAAACATATATCTGTGAGATTCATCAGAAGGGGTTAAGAACTTGTCCTTTCGTACACGCCATATATATATATATATATATATATATATATATATATATATATATATATAATATCACACCTTCAAAATATAAATTTTTCACACGAAAAATGATCTACTCAAGATATGGTTTCTCTTTTTTGATATTCTCAGTAAATGTCACTTGTATCCCTTTTCACTTCCTTAATAGACTACATTAGGTAATTTCCCTAAACTCCATTACAAATATGGTTTTATGGCTGGATTCTTCGTGTTCACAACAACTCTGTTACAAAACTAGCAACAACAAACAAAACTGTGATGCCTTAAGACAAATATCGACGTCAGAAAAAACTGATTAGAGAGCTAATATAAATTACCAGATAAGATTTCGCGACATACATAATAGTTTAAGGAAATAGGGTGCCACAACAGTGTTTTATAGCGCTTAATAAAATTGATTATTATTACTTTTATTAGTGTGTTATCATTGGTCTTATTCTTTTTGTTGATGTCATCGAGTAGATAGTAGACAACTTTCACCTGTAATACAGACCTCCTAATATTTGATTTTTTATATGAATATCGCCTGGATATAACTGACTGAACAATCATTATGTTAGAATGTGAACAATGAAGCAAATGTATGGCTGCCATAAACCAGGTAACCACTTTGATTGAAGATACACTTAATGACAGCATTGTATCTGAGGGACATTGATCAAGGTTTGTACCATGATGTATTACAGGTGTGGATGAGATGCTGATCATTGGCACGTAAGCAGTCTCTCATAGCCGTGCAAGATCCAATCTTCTGTCATGATAGCTTCCTTCGTATCATATAACAAAAAGGGACCAGTTTACATTTTCCTAAATGTGCTATTTAACTGTTTGTTTTTAAATATTAGGATATTTATCCAGGTTCATGATGTCCCCTTTTTCATCCCTACGCACCCTTCAATAAATATATTTTGTTCAGGGGGTATTATGCTAAAGTAATTGTCTATATTTATATTATATGCAGAATAAAATGAAGTTTTCTTCATATTTCCCCAGATATATCAACCAGTCAAGTGACTGTTGGATGTTTCTTCTGATCATCTTCTTTCACTAATAAAATCCCTTCCTAACTGCCTCTATCGCTCCGTCCATCAAAGGCATGGGCTGAGGTTGGCGTGACTTTATTGCACAATGTACACGCGCAAGAATATTTCAAAACCTTATTCTAAAATATAAACATCCGTTTTAATACCGTTAACAGTCACTTATACTACTGACTGAATAACATCAATGGGTAGTCTAATGGTCCAACATGTTGTCTACTGGATCACAAAACGGAACACGTTTGCTAGCATACAGTGCAGTGAGACACACGTGTTTAATTCCTGATTTTTCCACTGAAGCTAATCTTCGAAACATCGTAAATTCTCCAACGAGATTACAAAAGCCGCAGAGTCATATTTTAGATGCCGTGTTTTGTGTATATATTGTAATAACCTGGCCAGGACGTGATTCAATGGCTGTTTAGAACACTGATCATTGTCAGGAAATCACATTAAGCAGGGAACAATAGCGCTGAAGGAATCTAAGAAACCTGGGAGAAAACGATACAAATTTGTTTAAATTCAAGCCATAATGGTTAAACCAGTAGTTCACGATCTTCTAAATCGTAAAATCAAGGATTATTGAGAAATTAATGGACAAGAAACAAACTTTGTTGTTAAAGTAGTACAATCCACCACGTAACCATTGATGTTGTTATTAAATGTTTATTACTAGCAGTGAGGATGCACTGATTGGATATAATTATTACTATATTTTATTATTATTATTATTATATATATATATATATATATATATATATATATATATATATATATATATATATATATATATATATATCAAGTGGTCAGGTAATAATGGACCAGTTGTCACTTATCGATACCAGTTTGTAATATTAGTTGGCTTTGTTAACTTGTGGATGAATAGATGCCAACCGCAACCTGTAGGGTGTCTTATTGGTGTCTATTACAATGAGATGTGTTTAGACTTTATTGGGTGATATTCGTATAAGTGAATCGTGATGTACGGTTATTTCTTGGCTAGACGCGGTGATAGCGTGTCAATTGTAAATAGTGTAAATTTGATGATGAGTCAGAGCTTCGGTATGAGCTTGTAATGAATGACGTCGATGATGCTACAGATTGTAATGTAGTAGAGGATGAGGTAGGCAGTTGGATGAAATAAATGACCCATGTAGATCAGGAGGTAAAGCGAAACAAGAAAAAAACTGCCTAAATGCGCAAACGCACAGATGGAGACACACCAATATATGCCATTCACTAATCTACTCTTCACCTCACTTACTTACTATTAGATCAGTTGCAACTATGACTGACACATTGATTTACTAATTGATTGACTGACTGACTGATTTACTAACTTACTCGATTAATTGATTGGTCGCTCACTCATTCGATCGCTCGCTTGCTCGATCCTTCACTCACTCACTCACTCACTCACTCACTCACTCACTCACTCACTCACTCACTCACTCACTCACTCACTCACTCACTCACTCACTCACTCACTCACTCTCACTCACTCACTCACTCACTCACTCACTCACTCACTCACTCACTCACTCTCACTCACTCACTCACTCACTCACTCACTCACTCACTCACTCACTCACTCACTCACTCACTCACTCACTCACTCTCACTCACTCACTCACTCACTCACTCACTCACTCACTCACTCACTCACTCACTCACTCACTCACTCATCTCACTCTCTCACTCACTCACTCACTCACTCACTCACTCACTCAAACACTCGCTCACTCTCACTCACTCACTCACTCACTCACTCACTCACTCACACACTCACACAATCAATCAATCAATCAAACGACCAATCAAACAACCAATGAATCAAACACTCAGTTAGGCGCT
>JAODUP010000997.1:87500-92500 GCA_025642065.1 Paralvinella palmiformis | reverse complement strand
CTGTGTCAACTAAAACATATAATTAGATTCTAGTAGATTATGTAATGTAAAGATGAAATGAACATAGTCACGTCGTTATCAAAGAGCTCACTTGCTGCTTCTACGCCTTTCGTCTTAGTTCTAGTCGGTTCATTTCCGTTTCACACTCCATTTAGTCATTTGAATACTACAAAAAAAGGGTTTAATTGTGTCTTCATTTCGGGGGTTTGGGAAGGGAAAAGTTTGATTCACTGTTAATTGTCCCAGTACGACTCAACATTTGATCGCATTTATTCTCAAATCATTATTATGTGATAAATTAATGTGATATGTGATAAAATAATTGTTACATGATAACGAGGTATACATCAACAACTGAAAGTTATACAAAAACACAGAACATTTGAAATTCATAAAAAGCTAGTAATTATCAAAATTATATCTTCCAACTGGACTAATCTTTCAGTGTCTCGAACACGTGTGTTACTCTGTACCAAATCTCATTAAGTAATAAGTATTATTATCTATTCATCTCACAGGATTTAACCAGTGTTATGTTTGTTAATTGTAAGTTATATATAAGCCACAGCAGTGTTCCAAGTTTACATGGTCGACATGATGACTATATTCCTGGATATACACACGACACTCCACCTATGCGTTACCCACAACACTCTGCTCTCACTGCCAATAAACCCTATCGATTATCTGCTCAACTGTCCATCCCATCCGTTTTATCGAAGAAAACAGAAAGGTCATCTCCTCCCCGAAGACGTCAAACTCTTAGATCGCCGCCCAACATAATTCATTATCAGAAACAACATTTCAACCAGACATCATCATCCCACGTCTCCCGAAAGACCCAAAATAGACGCTACCAGTAACAATAACATTACAATAATACAAAAGAAATCAACACAAGGTGGCTGTGTGCAATAGATGACAGTCAGGAATCTCTACTCCAAATTTCAACAACAATCAAGGCTTAAAATTGATTAATTTATACATATTTGTAGTTGAGGTATAAATGTGAATGAACTATCTGAAATTCTCATTACCGTAATATACTAATAATTGAGATATTTAAATTTGTTCAGATTTTCCTGAAGATATAAAGCAAAAATTAATTATTTTGTTTTTGACATCATAATTCTAAAATCGATATTATAACGGAAGATGATTGCTGTTGTCATTTGTTATTACGCATCTTGAACTTAGCCGTAGTCTGATCTCATTATTACGATTTGTTCAAATCCAATCTGGAATAAGATCGTGGGATACTTCTAAATTAACACATTATTTTAAACAGACAGAAAACTGAACTGTTTATGTTATAATAGTAATATATTGAAAACATTCCATAAAATAATTATCACTATGATGTTAGCTTGAAGGTTAGTAATAATAAATACAACAATTATCTCTATTCCGATATATGATGGGGTTGTAATTGGTCTCGTGTTGGATATCTTAGAAGGTGAACAAAGGAAGGCCAAAGTAGTGTGGCAAATTTCTCCAGATGAGTTGTACACCTTCCACCTCCTCTATATCTCTCTTTAGATTATTTTGAGGCTGCATTCAATTACCCCAATTACATATAATAACCTGTAATTATCCACTACTCTGGGATTACACCGTTAACAGTCTGTATTCGCCTAAACCAGTATGTGTGTGTTTGTGTGTGTTTGGTTGTGTGTGTGTGTGTGTGTGCGCGTGTATATGCCCATGTCTGTGCTTACATAAGTTCACTCACTCATTCACTCACTCTCTCATAAATACACACACACACACACACACACACACACACACACACACACACACAATATATATATAAGGCTAACTTTAGTCTCCTTGTCATTAATAAAACCCTATATTATAATTATAGTTTGTATAGCAGACATTAGGTCTGATTTGAAAATGTTAATATATAGAACGGCAATTCCGCCATAACGGTCTGCTAAGGCGCCGATGTAATAGTGACGAGTAGGTCATAGTATTTATTGGATTTGTATGTTTATGAGGTATTTGACCCTCCAGCAAATATCACAAGGCATATTATGCTGCGGTTGAGAAAGTTCCGTTTTCTATGCGTGGAGACCATATTTCCCGGTCCCTGCATTCAAGAAAAGTTGATCTAGAGCTATATATTCCGTGCACTATTTGCGTCTTTGGAGGCACGCCGTTTAGATGTTTGGCCTGGTTATCCAGCATTTAAATGACTGTAGCAGACACAGTACGCTCTTAAAGCATGTACTCCTGACTCAGGAATAGAAACACTGCATCGCATCTCGAGCGGTGGCATTGGACACAGCTCGCGCGGTTGGTGGGTTTTATATAACAACTTATATAATTCACCTTGGTTGTATGTGGGAATAGAATTATCTTTCCTAGGTCCAGTTATGTCCAGTTTGTACTATGACATTCAAGATTAGCTCTAATATGCTTGTCATAAATAACATTTAAGAACTACAATAGTTAGAATAGCATAAATTAGGTCAGTTTAAAAGATAGCAAGTTCAAAGAGTACGGAAGCTATGACGCGCTATTACGGTCTGCTTCAGCGCGATGTCAGTCTTTTAATAGTAATTAAGATAAACAGTTTTAATAGTAGTCGCTTCATGACGCCTGCCCGTTGTAAAAACTGATCTTTGAAGACAGTGACAATTGGGTTATATGGTTTATATAGTATTGCTTTGAAGAAAGATACAGCAATTAAAAAATAGCTATAAATAGGGCTGCTTAGATAATTAATCTAAACATTCTCACTACTGCCGTGATCTGACTTGGGTGTTCTACTCCCAAACTCCACGGCGGTAGGTGATTCGCTTTTTGTTTTTGCTTGGTTTCAGCTTAGGGACTGGTGAGACATTACACATGTCTCAGCAAGAAAAGTCGCCACTCTGGATTCAGTCCCCTGAAGAAACGTCCAGAGTTTGAATTCACGGTTCGAGATTCTCTGTGCCTGTGCCTTATTATACACAGCTAAAACACACATTGCCCGTGCCAGAGATTGAGGTTCGTGTTTTCTTTTTACCAATTTTGTTTTATTTGATAAAAAGGGTTAGTGACGAGTAGGTCATAGAATTTATTGGATTTGTATGCTTATGAGGTATTTGACCCTCCAGCAAATATCACAAGGCATATTATGCTGCGGTTAAGATGTTCCTTTTTCTGTGCGTGGAGACTGTATGTTTCCAGGTCCATGCGTTCTAAGAAAAGTTGATCTAGAGCTGTATATTCCGTGCACTATTTGCGTCTTTGGAGGCACGCCGTTTAAGTGTTTGGCCTGGTTATCCAGCATTTAAATGACTGTAGCAGACACAGTACGCTCTTAAAGCATGTACTCCTGACTCAGGAATAGAAACACTGCATCGCATCTCGAGCGGTGGCATTGGACACAGCTCGTGTGGTTGGTGGGTTTTATATAACAAGTTTAGTTGTATATATAATTCACCTTAGTTGTTTGTGGGAATATAATTATCTTTCCTAGGTCCAGTTATGTCCAGTCTGTACTATGACATTCAAGGCTAACTTTAGTCTCCTTGTCATTAATAAAACCCTATATTATAATTATAGTTTGTATAGCAGACATTAGGTCTGATTTGAAAATGTTAATATATAGAACGGCAATTCCGCCATAACGGTCTGCTAAGGCGCCGATGTAATAGTGACGAGTAGGTCATAGTATTTATTGGATTTGTATGTTTATGAGGTATTTGACCCTCCAACAAATATCACAAGGCATATTATGCTGCGGTTGAGAAAGTTCCGTTTTCTATGCGTGGAGACCATATTTCCCGGTCCCTGCATTCAAGAAAAGTTGATCTAGAGCTATATATTCCGTGCACTATTTGCGTCTTTGGAGGCACGCCGTTTAGATGTTTGGCCTGGTTATCCAGCATTTAAATGACTGTAGCAGACACAGTACGCTCTTAAAGCATGTACTCCTGACTCAGGAATAGAAACACTGCATCGCATCTCGAGCGGTGGCATTGGACACAGCTCGCGCGGTTGGTGTGTTTTATATAACAACTTATATAATTCACCTTGGTTGTATGTGGGAATAGAATTATCTTTCCTAGGTCCAGTTATGTCCAGTTTGTACTATGACATTCAAGTTAGCTCTAATATGCTTGTCATAAATAACATTTAAGAACTACAATAGTTAGAATAGCATAAATTAGGTCAGGTTTAAAAACGATAGCACAGTTCAAAGAGTACGGAAGCTATGACGCGCTATTACGGTCTGCTTCAGCGCAGATGTCAGTCTTTTAATAGTAATTAAAATAAACAGTTTTAATAGTAGTCGCTTCATGACGCCTGCCCGTTGTAAAAACTGATCTTTGAAGACAGTGACAATTGGATTATATGGTTGATATAGTATTGCTTTGAAGAAAGATACAGCAATTAAAAAATAGCTATAAATAGGGCTGCTTAGATAATTAATCTAAACATTCTCACTACTGCCGTGATCTGACTTGGGTGTTCTACTCCCAAACTCCACGGCTGTAGGTGATTCGCTTTTTGTTTTTGCTTGGGGGCTTAGGGGCTGGTGAGACATTACACATGTCTCAGCAAGAAAAGTCGCCACTCTGGATTACCCCTGAAGAAAAGTCCAGAGTTTGAATTATTGAATTTCTTTCCTGTGCCTTATTATACACAGCTAAAACACACATTGCCCGTGCCAGAGATTGAGGTTCGTGTTTTCTTTTTACCAATTTTGTTTTATTTGATATAAAGGGTTAGTGACGAGTAGGTCATAGAATTTATTGGATTTGTATGCTTATGAGGTATTTGACCCTCCAGCAAATATCACAAGGCATATTATGCTGCGGTTAAGATGTTCCTTTTTTTGTGCGTGGAGACTGTATGTTTCCAGGTCCATGGTTCTAAGAAAAGTTGATCTAGAGCTGTATATTCCGGCACTATTTGCGTCTTTGGAGGGCCCCCGTTTAAGTGTTTGGCCTGGTTATCCAGCATTTAAATGACTGTAGCAGACACAGTACGCTCTTAAAGCATGT
>JAODUP010000997.1:0-85000 GCA_025642065.1 Paralvinella palmiformis | reverse complement strand
AGTAAATGAAAATGGAACCTAATGTTAAATTATAGTGAAGTCTGGATAGCTGTTTACTATCTGAATTAACTTTTAGATATCAGTCATTCATTGGACATTTATTACTTATTGTCTCCATGGCAACCCTAGCTTACACCAGCAGTATTCTGAAGTTTGTGTGGAAATCAATTAGCATTCACCATTTCCCAGTGAGTTGTCTACAAAAATAATTAGCTTGAATATATGCCAGGTAATTCCTAGAGTGAGGGGTGTCCTGCAAGAACAAAGCGAGGAGGTCTATTGTTGTAATAACAACTCTTAGAAGTGGATCGTGTACATATCAACATAAACAAGCCAGTGGACTGGGTGTAAACAAAAACAATTTAGTAAGCATTAAACGTAACTACGTTTATGTTCAACCTTTGAAGAAGTCTCTGCAAATATGTTGCCTTAACCCAAGATCAATCAAGAACAAGGCTTTGTCTCTGAGTAACTATATTATTACACAGGACTATGATATTGTTGTTCTCACAGAGACATGGCTGGGGACATCTATGGACAAGAAATGCATTGCCGAGTGGGTCCCTTCTGGATATAGCATGAAACATGTACCCTGCCACGGTAGTAGAAAGGTGTGGCTTTACTATACAAGTCTACTATATCATTCCGCCTTCTCGGCTCCAGTACTACTGGCAATTACACAAACTTTGAACACATGGACTGTGTTTTTAATACAGGAGAGATGACGGTTCGTCTGACTCGTATATCGACCCCCAACGTCAAAAGATAATTGCTCGACCATTCCTGACTTCTGGGACCAGTGGTCTACATTTCTCGCTGGATACACCACCCACAACAATGAGATTATAATTGTTGGAGATTTAAACTTTCATGTTGATGTGATACTCAGCGATATATGGATACAATAAAAGCGTGTGGTCTACAACAACATGTACATGAACCGACTCATATGCTCGGCCATACATTAGACGTCGTGATCAGCAGGGACACTAGTCACATCATATCGGACGTTATCTTCACTGATCCGGGACTTTGCGACCACATTGGGAAACTGACATTTTGCTGTAGGATTCACCACAACCCTGGTCAAACCTGCTCACATGCAGAAGATTGTTTCATATAGAAACCTACGTGACATAGATGTGGAGGCTTTCAAGCATGATATCGTAGTTTCCTCCATGTTACAAACTACGCAAGGTAATGTAGATGGTTTGGTGACTGCTTTTACAAATGGACTAACATCACTTATTAATAAGCTTGCACCTCTTCGAACTAGAACCATTACAGGGCGTCCTGAGTGTCCATGGTACAACGATAAATTATATGAAGCTAAAAATCTTGGATGGAAGCTGGAACGACGATGGAAAAAGAGTCGCTTGACTGTTAACTATCAAATATATAGAGATCTGACCTCCAGATCAGATGCACGATATTGACCAGGACATCGATACCTCATCTGTAAATACACCACTAGATAGGTTTACTCGCGCCTCAAAAGATGAAGTGAAGACTCTCATCATGAAGTCACTTAGTAAATCCCGTAGTCTTGATCCGGTGCCCATATGGCTTCTAAAGCTGTGTGTTAGTGAGTTACTCCCTATCATCACCGCAATTCCATGGATAGTGGTCGTGTGCCTCCAGCATTTAAGTGCGCACAGATACGACCACTACTTAAGAAACCAACACTCGATCCAGACATTCTAAAAAACCTACGGACCCATATCCATCCTTCCGTTCATTTGCAAGCTATTAAAGAAGGTTATAGACCCACGTATTGAACGCCACTTGGTGGAAAATTGTCTTCACGAGGAGTTCTAGTCAGCTTACTGTAGATTTCACTCGACCGACACGGCCCTTCTGAAGGTACAAAGCGATATCCTCGAGTCTCTTCATAATGGTTTTGTCACAGTGTTGGTCATGCTCGATCTATCAGTTGCATTTGATACTCTCGATCATGGAATCTTGTTGGGTGGCTTTGAGAACGTATTCGGAATCTCCGGAGCAGCTCTCATCTGGATAGCATCGTACCTTACCGACCGCTTCCAGGTAGTGGTCATAGAGATCGAAAATTCTAAGTCAATACTCCTGAAATATGGTGTACCACAAGGCTCGATACTCAGCCCGAAGAAATACACCATGTACGCTAAGCCTCTAGTAGCCATTATCCGTCGACATGGACTTTCTTACCATTTTTATGCAGATGACATACAGCTATACATCTCCTTCAAGCCGAAGGAAAACGCTTTGAAAGCACAGTTCCTCACATTCATTGAGAACTGTCTTACTGATATTGAGGGATGGATGCGTACAAACATGCTCAAACTGAACAGTGACAAGACGGAAGTTATGCTGTTCACATCTAAACATACTGCTATCCATATGGAAAACGTTACTCTTTGTTTTGGTGACATTAATATAACGCCAGTTAATAATGTGAGGAACTTAGGTGTTATCTTTGACTCTGCACTAAATATGGAGCAACAGTTGAATACTATATGTAGGTCTGGCTATCACCAACTCCACAACATTGGGCATATTAGGCGTTACTTAACAAGTGATGCAAGTAAGTCACTAGTCAATGGGCTTATAACATCACGTTTGGACTACTGTAACGCTTTGCTTAATGGACTGCCCCAAACCGTCATTAACAAGTTACAACGTATACAGAACACAACTGCACGGATTGTAATCCGAACATCACGCCCGAGTGACATTACACCAATATTGAAAGATCTGCATTGGTTACCTGTTAAGTATCGAGTGCAATTTAAAATCCTGATGCACACGTATAAAGCTCTACATGAACAGGCTCCAAGATACATATCTGACATGTTGACAGTTTATCAACCAAGAAGAACACTACGTTTGATGGGTTCAGTGACATTGGTGGTTCTAAGGGTTAGAACATCTAGCTATGGCGAAAGAAAATTTCAGCGTTCAACAGCCAAGCCTAAGGAATACACTCCAGTTCACATTCGTGAATTCAAAACACTGAACATTTTTAAGATGTTGCTGAAAACGCATTTGTTCTCCATCCATTTTGGTATTTAATTTCTTTTTCTTACTCAGTTATATATATATTTGGCCCATCATCAACACACACACACACAGGCGCGCGCGCGCGCGCATATACATGTCTCAGCAAGAAAAGTCGCCCCTGAAGAAACGTCTAAAGTTTGAATTCACGGTTCGAGATTCTCTGTGCCTGTGTCTTATTATACACAGCTAAAACACACACACACACACATATATATATATATATACACATTAGAACATAAATACCCAACCAATCTAAAAACCTATACTTTCACAGTCTATACTTCCACTGATCTAAAGATATATAAACATATAATACACATACAACTTTTAAAAAACCGAGGCTTTGATAATATATATGGGAGATTCATCAGCAGGGGTAAGAACTTCACTTTCATACTACTGACACACCTTCTGTATTACAAGAGGTCAATTGGCATTCTTTATTATTGATATTTTACTGTAGAGTCGCAGAACCGTTTTTCTGCAGAAAACTGCTGACCAGTGAATGCTTTGCTGAGTCTAATATCATCTTTAATGGTCAAACTAGGGATGCTTCAGTTGGAGTAATTCGAGCCATAGCATGATGACCTGGTAACCCAGAGGTCATTACATAATGAGGTATCCAGATGGTTCAATATGTGGTCCAGGCAGTCTGATAGGGCCGATTTACCTGATACTGTGATGCAATCTTTAGTATCCGCAAACCCAGATCCCTTTCCGAAGATTAGAAATCTACTGTGATTAGGATGTACTCTGCGTGCCATACCTGCCGAAGCAGAGCGTAGTTTCTCTGTGTTGATGTTAATCAAAAGCTATTTGAGGAGCTGGATGACTGACTTGATGTCTTCTGCCTTAACATTAATGAAAACACATTACAGTAAACACATCAATTCCAAACAAATTGCAGATATGTTCATTAAAGAGCACCCTAGAACGTTTTTCAAGGCCAGCCTTTTCGACTAACTGATATAGATTTGGATGAGGTAATAAATAATTAAAACAGCATTGTGTTTTTCTCATAAGTATGTTCCTTGAAATAAATGGTCAATTAACTTATTAAATATTTTAGTGATATAATGCGCAGAATATCCCATTATGACCGCAGACACTCACTTTCTAGTAACAAATCATGTAAACGCCAAAATCCTAGCAATCTGTATATACACTGACCCAAACACTAAGTCTCATATGATGGGCCTTTCTTTACAGGCCTTTCTTTACTTTTGCCTGTATTAATAAACAGTGTTTACCAGATTTTGTAGTGCTTCAAAAGACATCTAAGCATTATCTGCTTTCCATTTTTTCTTCCACAGAATAGGGGGCGACCTACCTCCCTTACCCACCCCTGTCCGGCACTTGTGTAGACCCCCCCAAAAAAAAGAAATCCTGGATCTACCCCTGGTATGTGTATTTTCTAGCTTGGTCGACGTCTGGTTTGCTTCAAAATAACCGCCCAATTTTTAAATGACACATATATCCGGGGACGTTTTGTCACAGCGTGATGTATTATCACATCATATTTTGTCGTTCATCTTAACCATATACACATATTCAGGTGAACACTGAATGACTCCTGCCCCCATGTTATTTACGATGGAAGATGGAGAGGGAATTAACTAACAGTCTAAACCCATTTGATGACAAACCTCCTAGTGATATTAATCGAGAAATTATTTATTCCTTTGTTCCTAAGTTTGAAACATTATGCTATTTGGTAATAACTGAAGTAGATACGAAGCCATGACTTTGAGATCGACATTAAAATATTTCAAATCTACCGAGGTCTACTATGTAAATTAAGGGTATAAGCTATTAAATTCATGATTGACAGCTAGTAGAAATGGATTTTAAAGTTATCCTTCTGGATTGTATTATCTGAAGATGAAGTTGCTGCTATTATTGCGTATCCTACAAATGATTAATATCTGCTCCGACCAATATAAATTTCCCCTTCAGTCATATTAATGTATGATTTCGGCTTTGATTTCGTTGGCTATTCCATTTCTGACAGCCTTTATGTATTACCCTTTTCATTCGACCTTTCGATTACTTTTCTGCGCCGTTCATTAACAACATCAATTTCTCGCTGCTCGGTCACAAAAAGCGTATGCCCCCCCTCTCTCTCTCTCTCTCTCTCTCTCTCTCTTCTATATATATATATATATATATATATATATATGAGTATGTGTGTATTTTATGATTGTATATTAATAACCTCAATTTCCCGAAGCGACGTTATAAAAGGTGTATGCTCTCCCTTCTCCTTCTCCCCTGTCTCCCCCCCTCTCTCGCTCTATATATATGTGTGTGTGTGTGTGTGTGTGTATGTATGTGTGTGTTTGTGTTTATGTCTGTGTGTGTGTCTGTTTGATTCTGTGTTGTAAGTTGCTGATGTTTGATAAATGTATCTTGCTGTTCTAAATAACCCTAAAATATCTCTGAGTTCACTGTGTCGTGTATGCTTGCTAGAGTGATATGGTTATGATTGGCAAATGTCAATTAAAGCCTATAATATACTAGAGGTATCATTATCACGGCGTGATCCAGGAAATAAATAATAATCTGTCGATGTACCAGCCTTCGTCTGGATTTACCTTACTTCTGCCCTATTAAGCCTTACATTCCATCATTTTTGATAATAACTTATAACGTATTATGTTGAACCAAACTTATCTGAACCGAATAAGATGTTATTTCAGTTCCATTGTGTACTATACTTGCGTATAAAACATTTATAAACGTTTCTAAACGCGCAGTAAACAGAACTGTTTATATTAGTAAGATAACATGTATTGTATTGATGATAAACGATAAAATAAATATTACTATTATGTTGGCTGGAAGATATATAGCAATTGTCGAAAATTATTTCTATTATTGCCGTTGTCCTGTGTATTCAGGGTTGATAATTATTTCTTGATGTCCTTCTGCATATCTTGTTAGGTATGGAACATTTTATTTTTATATTAAGTATGTATATAGTATTTACTCAGGTTTGAGACGATATTTCGGTCTAGTCCAGTAATAATCCATTGTGCAGTATTGCTACTTTGTTTTTATTTTAGTTTAATCGCTTCAGTGAATCCATACTGAGTTAGTGTACATTCTCTTTGTTATGAGCAAACTGTAATGTTTGTTAACACGCTGAGGGTATATATAAGGCTTAGATTTTCACTTAGGTTAGAGAAGAACTTCGACGCCAGACCAGTTGGATGTGTATTGATACATGGTTCATTATAGGTAGGATTTATTCAGTTATTCGAACCCAGAATAAAGCTGAGTTCAGCATCTGAGGTATCGAAATGTTTTATACACAGGTTTCTTTTGGACCACAGAAAATTACTGTTGAATGTAAACTGTGGTGTCAAAATAGTTTTTGATATGTATGTAGAAAGTCACCATTGAACCACACGCACGTATTGTTTGCTGCGAGCTGTGGTATCAAATGGTATGTTTTTTTACGTGCTTCCGCTTTTTGTACGTAGCCTGCATGTAGCCGCTTTCCTGTGGGCGTGACATATTTGTCGCATACGAAAAGCGAATTAGCTGGTTCCCACAGGCTGATGAGTAGACCAGACACATGCTTAGGTATACGCACACATCTATCAATATGTGGAGGTATGGAACATTTTATTTTTAGATTAATGTATGCATAGTTGTATTTAGATTTATGGAGGTAGGTCTCGAAGGATGTTTAGAAATGTTGATGCTCTGTGCCTGTTGCCTCTTTATATGTACCCTAAAACACACACACAGATACGCGCGCGCGCACACACACACACACACACACACACACACACACACACACATATATATATATATATATATATATATATATATAACCTCATTTAATTATTATTTTAATGTATTAAGTGGATATTCCTATTCACCTTGTCAATATTTACAATACATGTCATACTCCTACTTGTAGCACTCTTCACTTCGTCTATAATCTACATCAGGTCATTTTCCACAAGCCACATCACAAATATAACTTCATGGCTAGAGTCATTCATCATGCTTATGTGATACAACTCCACCCCTTTCTCTCTCTCTGTATGAGTGTGTTTTGTTTTTGCTCCTACTGAATTATGTAATTTAAAGATGAAATTAAGCTGTAATGTCCACTTCTTCTCATTACTTATTTAATAAAGAAACTGTTTTATTCACAAGAATAAAAGGTTGTTCACTCAATATGTCACGCACAGTCACATACAATACTATATAACCCCAGCTTGAGAATTTCCATACAAATATAACTAAAACGAATTGACTTTATAATATCTTATGTCGATGATTGGTGTTTTACGGCTACTTTTGTGCACAAGGTAGGCTAAATGGGCCGAGCAACCCCCAAAGGTAATGAAACGAAGTCAAAGATGAAACAACCTTCAGATATGCCCACGCCGAGATTTGAACACGGGTGGTAGTGATCTGTGGTCCAACACACTACCGCTAGACCACGGAGGCGCCCTATATCGACGATCTATGACTAATATAGTTGTGTACACTATACGGTGTAGTTTAACCTGAAAAATACAATATTATACAATATTATACCAACGTTTTCTGCTGTTCTAATTGCATTGGTAACACTAAGGATAACACACTAATAAACCAACAAAACTGGATTTAACAACCCATTACTGGTATTACTGACATCTGCGATTAAGTGATAATAAATTAATTTGAACGTTTTATCATTTTAAACACATTAAATAGTCAACTTTCATAGAGATTATTTAACGTAGATCCAGGTGAATATATAACCATTTCGCTTCTCTATGCTTCTAGCACGCTTCGCAAGAAGGGAACTAAAATAATTCACACCCACAAACGAAATCGGAGGATTATCAGGAGTTAATCTGTCCCTATGCAGCTGTCGTTCCGCATATACAAACTATACAATAGCTGAACACTCTTGCTACTACCACTCGTCCATTGATAATCCAGAATATCTGTCGCAGACGGGTCAACACGTGTTCTTTGCCGGAGTGTCCCGATACATTGTGATAATGTTGTATTTTGGAAGTATCATCTGATGTTTTGTATTATCCGGAATGGATGGATGCGCTAAACGGCCTCCAACACACAGAGCACCATCTATCAATATAATCGGACCAAGACGATACAAATTGTTAGATTTGTTAACAATGCATTGTGCTGGAACTCTACCAGTATATCTCTCAAGACTGTTAATCTCAAATTGAAAACATTGTTTGTGTGTATGTGTGCAGTTCTTTTCTGATCTCACTCCCAGAAAGATCCAAGCAACTGTTCCATTGTCATACCTCTGGACACACACACACACACACGATGTTCTGAGCTAGTGCCATTATATACGTATCCTAAACACACACATTGCTAGACATCAGACATATTTCCATCCAGATTTAATTTAAGAAAGTTATGTAGTTATTACAAAATATTAGCTTTGCTGTGTATAATGTAGAATATATATTGTTGTCCTCTTAAGAGGTCTGGCGAACCGACCCATTAATTCATACAATGCTGTTTGGTGGATTTATAATCCCGGAGTTGTTTGTTACCTCGGCAGACATATCAATGGGTATTCATCTGAGGGCAGAGTTTTTTCCGATATTGTGATATAGGAATATTGTTGAATGTATAGCTATTATATTCCCGACGTGTCATTCGCCTTATTAGAGATCGGCCTGAAATCAACTGTTCTCGACCATGGGTTAAATAGATTAAGCGGATAGGCGCCTTAATTGCTTATACTTAGGGACTCTAAATTAGGCGAGGATCATCGTTCAATTCGGGACGAACGGAAACGTATGAAGATTAGCCGTTAGGTTTGATTAAATCATTGTATTTACTCAGGTTTGAGATGATATTTCTTTCAAGTCCAGTAATAATTCATTGTGCAGTTTTGCTACTTTGTTTTTAGAGCTACATCACTTCAGTGGTGGTTCTATATGTAGATAATGTACATCTAATCACGTTTTAGCAGACGGTAATAATAATAATAATAATAATAATAATAATAATAATACAAATAATAATAATAATATTAATGTATATTTAACAGAATGCCTTTACTAGCAGGAGCCATTCAAATGCGCTGTACAAATAATATGTAATGTAATAATATGCCTGTTTGTAATATAATAATATGCCTGTAAGAAAAAGTGATTTAAAAGATAATAATTATTTATCGGTGTGTTTTTATAACAGATTTTAATTTTTCAAGGGATGACGTCTTTCTAATACCTGCCGGCAACCTATTCCACAAAGTGGGGGCTGCAACACTAAGCGCACACTCACCATATGACTTGAGCCGAGAAATTGGTAGCTGCAATAGTATCTGACTGGATGACTTGAATTTTCGGGATGACTTTCCAATGGACACCAGTTCACACAGGTATTCTGGCACCATATTATTAATAGATTTATAAGTTATTAATAAAATCTTGAAATGGATACGCTGTCTAACAGGTAGCCAATGTAGTCTTAGAATAATTGGGGTGATATAATCATATTTTCTAGTATTTGTTACAATGCAGCTGCACTATTCTGAATTCGCTGAAGTCTATACAATAGTCTATATGATATGTGACAAAGGAATGAACTACAATTACAAGTGATTCTTGTGTCAAGAATGTTTTTAAACAGTGGGTGTTCTTAAGTTGGTAGTAACCAGCTCAGCATACTGTTGTGACATTATACATGTTAATACATTAGTCAAAAATAACCCTTAGATTTTTTACTGACCCATTACGGGTAATCGAAGATGCACCCATCTGGGTGTCTGTAGGGGTTTAACACAAGGTGATGATGTCAAATTTAGAAGATTTTGAGTCATCCATAGCCGAATAGGAAGAGGAAAATTTAACTCATTGTCAGGATCCAATCAATCAATCAATCAATCAAATATATTCACAACATATACAGGTATAATTTCATATTTACATATAAAGTGGCATTTCTGAGCATAGTATATGTCACAGTGTGTTGTTTGGCCAATGATGATGACCGTCTTCCAGCAATACCCAGTGACATATGCAGCTGTGTGTCATGAGCATACAAGTGATATTTAACCCGATATCGCTGCGCAGTGATCCCAAGAGGATGGGTATACATTGTTAAACCAGAGGACCAAGAACTGAACCCTGTGTTACACCAGATAACAAAAAATCTAAACGTCAGATAAAATACCATGAACAGACACTCTCTGGGAACGTTCTTCCAGATAGGATCGAACCCATCCAAGTACATTAGCTGACAGACAGACAAAACATATCTTTTAACCTAGAAAAAAGTATATTATGGTCAACTATATGAAATGCAGCAGACAGGTCCAAAAGAACAAGTATTGTAATATCATTTTTCACCCTAACCAAGGCTGTTTCAGTGCCATGACCACTTTTATAAGCAGACTACAGCGATCCAATAAGGTTATTATTTATTAAATATTTGTTTAGATGGAAAACAACTGCCCTTTCCATAATGTTTGATAAAAATGTAAGATTTGAAAGAGTTGTGTTTGCTTAGAATATCACAGTTCATAGTGTTGTTTTTTATTAATGGTTTACAAGAGCAGCTTTTGTGGATCTTGGGAAAACACCCAAAGATAGTGATTTATTAAACATATTTGTAATTGAGCTTATCAGAACATCCAGGTAAGCATAGGGTCAACTGCACAGAAAGCATTAGATGACCTTTTCAGCAACTGTCTGATATCAGTCTCTGTAAAAGGCTCAAATGTATCCATCATGGATATGCAGGACTCTTCTACCAATAGCTTACCCTGTGATAAGGTGCTGGACTGGAACCCACTATGTATATTTAACACTTTTTGACAGAAGAAGTTATTAAAACAATGGGCCATATCTTTATATGAGTTGATATTATTTGGGAGGACAGTTTAACTTTTATGTAATACTTTATTCACAACACTGAAAACAGTCCTTTGATTTCCCTTGGATGCTTTGATCTTTTTATTATAATATTCAGATTTAGCAGAGGCAAGGGTATTTTTAACAAGAATTTTACTGACCTTGAATATTTCAAAATGAACACACAAACTGGTCCTGATCCACAGCCGCTCACAATACCTTCTGTGTCTCTTTGCAGCCTGTATGTTCTTATTATACCATGGAAGCATTGGTCTGCTTGGCATTTCCTTTGTCCTTAAAGGTGCATGTTGATCTACAATGTCTCTCAATGTATTATCATAGAGATCCACCAGATGATCCACATCATCCGGTGGATCCAATACCAGAGAAGAGACTCGCAGATCAGCAAGAAAAGCCTCCTTGTCAATTGACTTATATCTCCTATATGAAATAACTTTAACTGAAACAGATTGTTTCTGTAAAGATACATTAATGTTAACAAGGAAATGATCAGACAGCATGGAAGACACAGACACACCCTTAATCAAATTGTCATCATCACGGGAGATGACAATATCTAAGATGTGACCATGTCTGTGTGTTCTTTCTTGAACATGCTGCCTGAGATTGGCAGATCTAAGAATGTCAGCCAGTTGTTTGGTATCTGCATTCCTCTGGCAATCCCAATGTATATTGAGATCACCAAAGATGAACAGATGACCACTGTTGGTAGCAAGACAATTATTCAGTTATGAAAAGTCATCTTCCAAACACTTTTCTTTATGTACACTCAACGTCTTCCTGGTTAGTACAGTAGTATATAAGTTGGCTCTGAGGCTTGGAATAAATCAATTAATTGTTTTTCATTCTTCTTTATTAATGTCATGAATGCCTCATTAACCCATACAACCTTCTAAATGCCATTTATTCCACCAATAGCCACATTAATCTCTATTAAGTAATTATATTGGTCAAATAAATGAATCCGATATACATTTTGTGCCTGAAAGATATTGGATTTTGATATTAATCGGCTTTTTAGTACTTAGAGGAATTGATGAGAACTATACACTGTGAAATATATTTGTGTTCTCTTATACAATGAGGCATGTTTAATGTAAATTTGATAGTAAATACGTCACAGTGACTTGGTGGATGACTGACTGACTGACTGACTGACTGACTAACTGACTGACTTACTCACTCACTCACTCACTCACTCACTCACTCACACTTTCTCAATCACTCACTCGATGGCTCACCCACCCACTCACTCACCCGAACGCACCCACGCATGCATATACTCACTTACCACACTCACTCATCAATCGCATACTACCTTTTTGCTTAGCAAACATCCGCCATATTCTAACATAGATACATAATTTATCGTCATGGTGTTGCTGGGGAGAGTCATTGATAGTAAGGTTAATATCATGAGGGGAGAGAGACTGATAGATAGGTAGACAGATAGATAGGTAGATAGATAGATAGAGATATATAGATAGATAGATAGATAGATAGATATATAGATAGATAGATAAATAGAGAGCGGGAGAGCAAGAGAGAGAGAGAGGAAAGAGAGAGAGAGAGAGAGAGATAGATAGATAGATAGATAGATAGATAGATAGAGAGAGACTTCCTTTTTCATTATTCCTGCGTCTCTGATCGTCTCGAAGCTCATCATTGTCCTACGTCCAGCCGTCAGAAATCCACTTTTTAAAACCAAATTCATGGTCTTAAATGGCCTTGGTTAAGACATAAATATGAACTATTATTGTGTTATGGTAATTGAGGCAAATCGGAACCTAATCCTGAACTCCAAAGTTCTGTTCAAACATAAAAAACATAACTCCGTTAAGATAGGTTGATCCGAAATAAAGCTATTTGTTCACTTACCTCAACACCATGACCACCTTTTGGTGGAAAAATCCTATATATATATATATATATATATATATATATATATATATATATATATATATATATATATATATCCACATAATTCTGCTTAGTAAGTTTTCATGGGATTTACTTGAGGAAGGTCATTTTAATATATAAATTACTGACACCCAGATTATATAGTTTTTAGTATTTATAGTACTCCTTTAAATTAATTTGGGGCAGTGAGGAATGTTTCGACTCCCCGAATGCCAGATCTTTATCAAATATTGTTGTTAAACTAAAATAATAATATTTATATGAAAATATTGTAGTTTGCTAGAATATGCTGCAGCAGAAAATGTACGCTATAATCTCTGAGTTTATTCAAAATTTTCTCATCTGTCTGACAAAATTAATTATAATGAATAATATTAATATTAGTAATCCAAAATTGGCGGACTGGATCTAAAAATATTTAACATTGATAACGAATAAATTATATTTTCAAAAACATACTTAACTGGAAGAAAGGTGCAATTAACGTTTTTCCAAAACAGCGTGTTTTGAGGTAAGTGCAGTGTACGTATACTATACACATTACTGGCAATATATAGTTGGTTATAACTAAAAATACAGAATGTTATTATTGAATGTTTAATTTGTTTGTAAATTTCAAATAATTTGTGAATATTTGTTTAATAATTTACTCATGCTGCTCGCTTTACACATTTACAAATAGAAATGGGGTCAATTCCATTTTGTCAATTCCAATTCCAATTATCATTCCACTCAATTCCATTCGGTTAATTCAGATTCCAATTCCTCATCAAATTTATCAACTTCAATTCAATTCCAATTCCGAATTTATTAATTCCAATTTCAATTCCGTTTCTTTCCGACTCTTTATTGCCTAATGCTTTTTACCATGAGTATTTAATCAATGTCCAATGTTGGTTGAGGTTCATCCATACTTTTATTTACAAATGCCGAAGTCTAGCATAATCCAACAAACTCGGTAGAGTAAACTTATCTAAGGCTACAACCCTCATGACAATACATTTGTCTTAATTACTTTAATTAGTGATTCTGATATTAAAACATTATCTAAGATGCTAAGGGGAACTTTGCTCTATTTTCATATCAATAAATGAAGTTTTTCTTTACACTATATTGTCAATCATTAAATACAAGTTATTATCAACATGTTTATGTATAAAAACCGCTGCGTTCTAATATAGTTTTCATGCATGGAAGACGGTCTGATATTCTGCGGCAACTGAGCTTCGAAATTGGCGCCATTTATTTTCTCGACCTTGACCTTGCCTTGTGACGTCACCAGTGCTTAGCTCTGTAAATTATCTCATATATCCTTGTATGTTTTAAGCAACAGAAAAAACATCAAAATGCTGACTTGTTGTGCACCAAGCTGTCTGCTTAGGTCCATGTAGTTGGTTTCTAATTTAGGTAACATGGACACATTTGTATTTGCCATATTAACTCCCTTAAAATATGTTTCCTTCAAAGAAAAAATAATTCCTATGTTTGTACCACATAATGTTTGCACTTTAGTTTTAATTATTGATACAAAATCACTTGGTGCCTAATGTGAAATGTAACATGGACTATTTAATTATCTGCCAACCAATTTAGCAAGATACATCTGAATTAAGTTGATTATTTTGAGCTAGTGAAATATGTATATTTCAAATAAGAAATTATCTAATTACAGCCAATAAATGAATCAAACATTGCTATTGCATGGGTATCAAATTCATGAAAATTGGGGTGGGGTGGATTATATGGATAATGTATAAATATACAAGAAAATATTGCTCTATTTTGTGCAACTTGCTTCAGTAGTAAGTTATTTTTATGTATTAATTACCTATATTCAACCCCTAATTTTTACTCCTTTATCATATATGGTTGTAATTAGACAATTTCATATGTATGAGATTGATGCAGTTCAGTCCATCTTCATTGCTGTGTTTTTAACATTCATGTCATTGTATGTTTTTATTCATGGACCAAATTAGTTGTAATATTGGTTGAACATTGAAGTGGAATTATTTGAATTGCCTGGAAATATATTAATCTTGTAACTTGTGAAAAATTAATGACTATAGAAGTTGAATGTTTTGTCAAAATAATTAAGTATATGCAGATGCTTACTTTTTGTTTAAACCATATCACATATTGACAATGGTATATATTATCTAGCTGTCTCAATAAAATGTGTTGCATGTGTGCAATATCATTGACACGATACAGCTATGTATCAAATATTGTAATAAGAACAGAATTAAGTCATATATATATATATATATATATATATATATATATATATATATATATATATATATATATATAAGTGTGTAATGTCACAGAATCAGAATAAATATTTGAAATGTGAAAGTACTGAATATATAAGATCTCAACTGTAAAGTATTAACAGTTCATTTATCAGACTAAATAATTTCATGATATCCCTCATATACACCATCTTCTTCCGGGCATGCGTTTCTTGTTGATTGTTGAACCCATGATGGTATAGTAATTTTGTTTTTGGGGCCAGGTTTTCCATAAACTCAGTAAGTGAACTGACTGTATGAACTGTAAAGAATCAAACACGAATAAAGTGTTCTTCGGTGATGTGAATTTTGTATTGGTTATCTAAATTCCAGAGTAGAATTAAAGTCCATAACAGATCTACAGATATAATGTCTGAAGTAACAAGATCTAAGCTGCATGTATATGTTTTGATAATTCACAATAAAATGTACATTCCATAGACACTAGCTGTAGGCATTGAAACGCATTGCTCGCACGAACACCATTCTGAAATGACAGCTGACAGCTCCGACTCGATGTTGATTGTTCTCGGTATTTATGAACTCTGTTTATGTGTCACTCTTGGTACTTTCAGTAATTGATAAATCAGAATTATAATATACTGGTTCAAAGTCATAAGGTGGAATATTTGACGTTATGACCGGGTAATTATGACAATATATACAAAGTACTGCAACACAAGAATCCGGTATGTTTACATGTTGGAACCATAACCAAAAGTAGGTACGCTAAGCACTGGTGACGTATCGCTCGCTGATTGGCTGACAAATCTTGGAGCTGGAGATTAATGGCTTCAAGTAATACTGATAAATCTGGTGGAATTTTATATAAAAATATGCTTTCTCGTTGCTAAATGCAAAAAATGCCAATAGTAATCGGTATAGAAATCCATACACTTTAAAACAGTCAGCGTACATTGGCAATAGCCAAACCTGAGCAAAGTTCTCCTTTAACCACACTGATATATTGATGAGTATTTCTGATATGTGTTGTTGCTAATTCACGTAAAGCAACATTTTGACTAACGCGCCTATATTCACTAAAGCTACCTACAAAGGGTGATGGATTAAAAGTGTTGGGAGACTCAAAGGTTATCCAGAATGAATAATATAAGAGCCTATTTTCTTTGTTAGCAACTTTCTCGGGGCTAAGTCATTCATACTTTTCTTTAATACAAACGAGCATCAAATGGCAAATTGCCGAGTGACTGAACTGGATGTTCAGCAAAAAGCTGTTTTATCAGTAGATAATCTTTCATTTTCTTGAGTAGGTTCATTTAAAGGATGTGCTTGTGAATCCAAGTCATTTATTCTTGAAATAAAATCTGATTATCTGTTTCTAGTTGAATCTATGTGGTCATATTGCAACTACAGGCAGTACATATATCGGAATAATGAAGCCCGAAGAAGTACTAGGCCAGTTTTGATCAGTTAACGATGCACTTAAATTATTTATCTCTATATTAAAAGAGTTCTTCCCTGTTCTGGTAACTCACAGATCATGGCACCATCATTATGAGTACTGTTTCTTGCTTCTTGATTATTTGTTGCAGAACTGGACATTTATGTCAATGGTGGTTGTGGTATTGTAGAAAATCTCTGTGTTTATTGATCCAGATTTATATTATTCTTTACCGTGTCGATGGGGTAAAAGTCCCGAAATTAAAACTTAATTAAAATACCTTACGTTGGGAAAATGAGCATATTCAGTATTGTTTTCATTTAATTACTAATACATTACTATGATTATTAGGATAAATATACTAGGATTATGTATTTGTGAAATAATATGTTAGTTACTGTTTAACTGCAATGTCTAGCAATTAATTGGCTGAATAGTTTATATAACTTAAAACAAAAATAATATTAACATTCGCCCTAACAACTTAATATTATCATTTACAACGGAACTTGTTTTTAGTAAATGAAATGTTAAAAAGAAAGGCGTATCAAGCCAGCAAGAGTTAAAAAAGACTATTAATAACTCAAAGTATATCTCGAGCAGTCTTTAATTCGTGCTACGCAACCGCTTCACGATGGTCTGCATTAATGCCGCATTTACATATAAACATTAATCTCTATTTAATGACAGTTTAACTGCCCTGAAATACAAGAAATCTAATAGAAACTGTCAATAAATATCGAATACAATTCAGCTGTTGTGGAAACATGCCAAAAATTGCTGAAGTTCAATATCTATCATTTCCGCAATAAATGAATAACGCGCCCGGAAAACAAATTCATCGGTCTAAAAATTACAACACATAACGAAACTGAAGTTTAACTATGTCTTGACAGAATATCCTTCTCAGATTCGGATGTTTAGTTTAGTTTAGGTAGGAATAGTTCTGTTTCTGAAATTTCGTTTAATTCATATTCAACATCGCCTTATAATGTTTTAATTAGTGATTTCCATCAGAAATATCATATATGTAAAAAAGGTAAATAGTTTTTTTAAGGAAATTAAATGTTTCTGTCAGAAACATTAACTTACTAGACATCAATGTATGGGGAAACATAATAAAAAAATCATTAAAAAAGAAAGGAGATCAAACCAGCAAGGGTTTAGCAAACTAAAAAGAATCAAGGTATATAGCTCGAGCTGTTTATAATTGGTGCTACGTACAACTTTATATTATTAATAGTCGGCATTTAGAAGATCTTTTGGAAAATTCCTAGAATACCGGGTATAGTGTTTTTAAGGAAATTAAATGTTTCTGTCAGAAACATTAACTTACTAGACATCAATGTATGGGGAAACATAATAAAAAAATTATTAAAAAAGAAAGGAGATCAAACCAGCAAGGGTTTAGCAAACTAAAAAGAATCAAGGTATATAGCTCGAGCTGTTTATAATTGGTGCTACGTACAACTTTAGATTATTAATAGTCGGCATTTAGAAGATCTTTTGGAAAATTCCTAGAATACCGGGTGTATTTTCTAATACGCAACGCCCATAAAACATTCTTACACTATTGAATAAAAAATAATTCATTTATTAAGAAGTTTTAAGCGGTTTTATATAGTAGATTTATAATTAATATTTAAATCCCGGCAGATCATCGATATTTCCCATGGGAATATATGAAAATACTGGAGAAAACTATCGTACAAGAAAACAAGCGTCCGCTCATCTAATAATTTACCAATATCTAATCTCCATTTATATAGAAAGAAGGTTAAATTAAATCATATCCTCTTTTCTCTGGTAAGTTTACGATATTTTTCTCATTCTTAGGTCAAATTTAAATACAGCATATAGCAAAAGTCACTTCAGACTTCTTACTGAGTGTTTATGTGTTCGTGTTTAATGGCATCCATATGCTGCGCCAGGTGTTCATGAAATTATTGGGAAGAAAGAATGTTTAAAGGCGTAAAAGTAACAACTTTATCACACTAATAAAATTGGAGCTCACTATATATTCAAAATGAGGTTCTACAAACGCAAAAAGTCTGGCGGGAAGTATGACATGCTCACGATGTAATGGCACCGGGATATTTCTGTGGTTGTTCAGCTAATAGATAGATTACACCAGTGCAATGGGTGTATTTTGCATATTACATAATACAGATTTAATTTATATTAGTATAAGTTGATTATATTTAGCTATTTTATATTTCTTGTATTTTTTAATTGGTCATTTGAAGCCCTCTAATATCGCCCACTCAAGTGTTTAAGGTAAGAACCTGGGTTTTGGTTGTGTGTGTTATTGTTTGAGAGATGCTTGCCTTACGATCCCAAGGTGGTAATAGCATTTGTTTAGGGACGAGCCAACGTAGTGAAAAACATCCAAAGCAAATGGGGTCCAAGTAATTTGATCACTGTGCAAATAACAGGCACAGATGTACAAATGTACGTTTTGGTCTAATAAATTGTCAGTCGTTCTGGAATAAATCTGATTAAATATCAGATGTTGCTAAAGATATGGATCTTGATGTAATGTAATGTTTTAGCATAGAAAGATGATGGTGAGGTGACTACAGCTGGCATCAGGCAGCTGGAATTCACAAGAAAGGTGAGGGAGTTGGCATTCTTCTTCGTGATTCTTTGAAGTCAGAAACCCTTTTGCGCTTTCAGGGTAAGTGTTTTGAAAATTACCAACTGACTTTTGTATCTGGCGGATATTTTCGGAATTTGTTGAATTTCTTGCTACCAACAGTGGCCATCTGTTGATCTTAGGTATTTTCAATATACATTGGGATCTCTGTGATAGCACATTGAGGGAAACTGTAGACATATATGAATCAACAAACAAATCAATTGTCCGACGACAACGATATTGAGATCGTGTCTTCTTTGGTAAACGGAGTAGAGGCAGTTTCTAGAATGGAGGTTGACTCTACTGCTGAAACACAGGCACCGACACAAGTCCTTGCGCCGATCATTATTGACCAGAAACTGGACCTCTTACTGTCTAAAATGGATAAACTAGATACAATGGTCAATTATAGCAACGCGGCCATAGCGACTCTTTCCAAAATCGTCGCCAAAGACAAAAAACGATTAGTGAGTTAACAGCTGAAAATACTGTGTTGAGAGAATCCCTGCATGTGATGACTCTCCAACAGGACTCGCTGTCTTCGCGTATGTCTGATCTGGAATCGCAAGAATGCAAACTCAGAGACACGAAACGAAGGTACGATGACCTTTTTTTTCTCGCAATGTTGAACAAAAATGAAATAGAGCTGGAATCCCGTGACGTAGCACATGCATACAGAATTGGTAAATACAAAAAGGATAAGCGCAGACCAATTCTGATACAATTCTCCACCTACTGTACCAGGCAATTAGTTTGAGACAAGCGAGCTCTCATACCGGGTCCAATGTACCTGAAGCGGGCTTACCCTGAAACATAGCCATTCAGAGACGAATTCCCCAGCAAAACATCAATCAGGCCAGGTCTATGGAACAGTATAAAGAGAAAGCTCATCTAAGACACAATCGTATTGTCATCAATGACAGGGCACACACTGTAGGAAATTTAGCTGAGTTACCCAACGATCTCAAGGCTGTTGTTGGTTGCGACGAAAATGACAATATTGTATATTTCTATGGTTCACAATGTCCACTGTCTAATTTGTAACAGGCGAAATTCACTCTCGGCGGAAATGTGCTTAGTTGCGTGGAACAAGCCTATTTCTACCATAAGGCGGTTCACTACTGCGACAAATCCAAGTCGGCCCAAATACTGGCCGAGTTCCGCCCACATATCCATAAGAAACTTGGAGAATCTTTTGGGAAAAAGGACTGGGGTGATCCAGGAAAAGCACTAAGGCTGATGGCACGCATGATTGCGGAAATATTTCGATAAAATCCCTACCTAAAGGCTGTTTTACTATCCACGGGATCGTGAGAGTTGGCAGAAGCAAACCCCTATGATTCATATTGGGGCACTAGTTCATCTGCGGAAACGGCTATCTCTAGGAACAGTCGCTGGCCAGGTAATAACACACTGGGAACAATATTGGTGGATGTAAGGAGCCTACTTCGGGATGAAACCCAGAAACTAGTGTGTGTGT
Source organism: Paralvinella palmiformis (assembly GCA_025642065.1). Lineage (NCBI taxonomy): Eukaryota > Metazoa > Annelida > Polychaeta > Terebellida > Alvinellidae > Paralvinella > Paralvinella palmiformis. The sequence continues at coordinate 64,347 of JAODUP010000997.1, read as the reverse complement.
GTATGTCTGTATGTGTGTATATATATGCGTAATACATGTATATGTATATGCATGCACACGCACGAGTTTAGAAATATGTATACACAAGGATGTGTATTCAGAACTTGCACGGTTGTTGTTCGGATGATTAGTTATATATGTGTGTGTAATATTGGATGGGCATGACACAAAAGGAAAGGATTGAACTGTCTATCATAACAGGGTAAACCTATTTACCATGATATTTGTTATTGCTTGTCTATCCACGTAAAATATTAATATCAATGTAAAATGCATACGCATTCTGTCATATTTTGACATTATCCATCATCGGTCCAATTATGGATTTAACTTAGTGTTTACTATACGGTATGCTTATGCATTTTACTGTACTATTCCTGTCACACATTAGAGTACTCCTTTTATCCATCTGATATATACATAATTGTAAATTGTAATTTCGGATGTATCAAAATTGCGTCAGTAAGGAACTATATTGGGAACTGTGTATGCATGTTGGGGGTATGCTGTGCTTGTCATCAAACAGTAAGGTGCCAAATCTATCTCTTAAACCTTGTCGTCACCATTCTGACATGTATGTTAACATTGTCGACCGACTGCTGGGGTGTATTTTTGTTTCTATGATCCACCATGAATGTATCTATTAATCTGTACATGGCACACATGGGTATGTGGATCCTCCATGATTCGAGACAAAAGACGAACATAACGGAGCATTCTGTATAAATATCATCTTGATTCTGTTACTATTGTTATCGGGTGATGTACATCCTAACTCTGTTCCCAATCGCCCTAAGAAATCAATTGACATATGTCATATAAATGCTAGGAGTCTGAGGACTTATAATAATGAAACGTGTTCATTTTTCAAATTTGAAGAAATCGAATTGCATGTGATACATTCTATGAAGTCAGATATTGTTTGCATCAGTGAAACATGGCTGGACAATTATATGCCTGATATAGCAGTTGATATCCCAGATTATAACATTCACAGAAATGACAGAAATCGTCATGGGGGGGGGTAGCGGTTTATGTCACTAGTGCTCTTATTGTCAAGCGCAGACTAGACCTTGAACATAATGACTGTGAGAGTGTCTGGTTAGAAATCTTAACAGACAGAAAACATATTCTGTTAGGTACTTATTACCGACCTCCCGTATCACAGGGTAATCGCAACAACACTGTTGGTAACTTTATTAATAAATTGCATGCAACCTTCCTGTCCGCACTAGCAACAAATCCTGACTAGTAGGAGACGTTAATGATCGATGTCGCCAGTGGAGCAACACCCGCTCGAACAGTGAAATGGGACGTAAATTAAATGATACGATACACACATATAACCTGAATCAGGTTATTACTGAACCCACAAGATATGACACAAATGCGCAACATATACTTGATCTCATGATCACAGATTCACCCGGTTTCCTGTCACATTGCAAATCTGGATTACTGCATTATAGCTTGTGGTCTTGCCTTTAATTTCATTAATAAAAAGAATTACTCTCGTAAAATATGGGATTATGAAAAGGGTAATTATGAAAGACTCTTTAAAGAAATTTAAAACTGTACTATTCCAGTATGCATCATGCTTTATCCCGAATCGAACAATAACTATTCGACCACAGGACAAACCATATTTAACACGTGAGTATAGGAGAGTTGATCGAATTAGAAATAGAAGGCACAAAACTTTCCAGATTACTGGAAAACTATTAAATACTTAATGGAAATGAAATAGTTAGTACAAAAATAAAGCAGATTTACTTAATCTGTATTTTGCCACACAATCAACTTTGAATGACATTCCACGTGCATTGCCACCTCTAAACATGACCACGCCTCACAGACTGGAGAGTGTTACGACATCTCCAGCAGAAGTGAAACACCTTATTTCCATCTTAGATATATCTAAGGCTAATGGTCCTGACTTATTCAGCGCGAAATTTTAAAAAGTACTGATGCAGCAATTGGAGGAAATAAGCCAACGTCACTCCTGTGTTCAAAAAAGGGGAACATCATGCTGTGAGTAACTACTGACCCATATCACTACTCTCTATTGTCGGCAAGCTTCAAGAGAAAGTTGTTTTAAAAAGATTATATGACTTTTGTGAAAAACATACGCTTTTAACATGGCGTAATTCAGGGTTTAAGCCCAAGGACTCCGCCATTAATCAGCTCCTCACAGTAACACACCAAATTTATTATGCTCTCGAACACGGGAGTGATATAAACATAACCTTTTTAGATATACCAAAAGCTTTTGATATGGCGTGGCACATTGGACTTCTTCGTAAACTGAGAACTATCGGTGTTTGTGGCAGACTCATTGATTGGCTTTCTGGTTATCTATCAAATAGAAAATAAAGAGTCGTCATCAATGGCAGAAGCTCCGGTTGGATCAAAATTGAAGCCGAGGTCCCCCAGGGATCAATACTTGGTCCATTATTGTTCCTAATTTATATAAATGATAATATATGACATAAGATATATATTTGTATGCGGACGACACCATCCTTATGAGAGTTGTGACCGATCCCTTAGAGGAAACCAGAATCATGAATAATGATCTGGAAATGCTTAATACTTGGTCTAAGCAATGGACTGTTAAATTTAGTCCTGCCAAATCAAAACAATTAATTGTTATCAGGAAACCAGCAAGGATCAATTATGCCAAGCTCTAGCTCGATGGAACTGAAATAAAGCGTGTGAAAACACACAGCCATCTTGGTATGATATTCACCGAAACATTCTCCTGGGAGAGTCATATTCGAGACAGAGACTTAAAAGCTGCTCCTACCTTAAATACTTTAGTTAGGTTTAGTGGTATTATTCCAAGAATTGTGAAGGAAAATATATACAAAACCCTAATTAGACGAGTCCATACAACCCTTATGCAAGAGCTTTCGTGGCCACCTCTAAACATTTGTCGCAACTATCTTAAACTTTGCCAGTTGCACAAGATCATTTGTAAAGCATATCCTCCATATGTCAATAATCTGCTTCGACTTGAAAGATCTGTCGGACAATACGAGTTTCTAAATTATAGCAAACTTAAATTGTTCCGAATATGTACTGAGACTTACAGGAAATCATTTTTGCCATCCTCAACGAGATTATGGAATAATCTCACACCTAATCTACGCGATTATACATTCCATAATGCTTTCAAAGAAGCCTTGAAGCGAGATATCTTCCCAAAGCCAAACCGACTCTTCTCTTACGGTTCAGGAGAAGGACTTGTCAATCATGCAAGGCTTAGAATGGGACTTAGTGCCATAAACCAGCTTAGATGGAAATATAATTATATACATGACACTGCATGTCATTCTTGCAATCACAGACACGAAGGTGTAGTTCTAACTAATTAATATATTGTTACGTGGGGATGACCCGCTGGATGGTGCCACATACAGAGCACTATTTGACACTATTGTTCAGATTTACATTGTCTCGCCAAGGAGGATGACAAAGTTTTGAATACCAATTAACATAAATCAGGACAACTTCCAGTGGGAGGGGGTGGGGTGAATAAATGATGTACGGATGAGAGGAGATACATTTGTTGCTGTATGGAGTTGTAAATCCTCTGAAAATAAATCATGTTTAAATATTTCAAAAAGACAGTTGCTGAAGATTATTATCTCTTGGTGTTTTCCCATGATCCATGAAATCTGCCCTTATAAAATCATTAATAAAAAAACACAATTTGGACTGTAATTTTCTAAACAATTACAGACCTGTTTCAAATATTATATTTGTTATCTTAATAAATAGAAAAGGCAGTTGTTTTCCATCGAAACAAATATTTAATAAATAATAACCTTAATGAATCACTACAGTCTGCATATAAAAGTGGTTCCAGCACCTAATCAGCCTTGGTTCGGGTGACAAATTATATTATGATGTCAATTGATCAAGGTAAGCCAGACTACTTGTTCTTCTTGACCTATCTCCTGCATTTGATACAGTTGGCCATAATGTACGTTTCCCTACATTGAAAGTTATGTTTGGTTTGTCAGGTAAAGTACTTGAATGATTTCGATTCTCTCCTGTTATTTTATCTGACGTTGAATTTATCGCAGTGATATGGGGTTAAATATCATTTGTACATTGGTGAGACACAGTTGTACATTTCACTGGTTTCTGACAATGAGCTAGGTTTCTCATTGAAGAATGTAGAACATTGTATTGCTGATATTCGGGTATGAACCACTCAACATCCTCTAACACTAAATGGTAATAATGCAAATAGTACCTGTATAGCTTCACTGCATCGTGTTAAAGACACCATAATTACAGACAGGTGCATATTCGATTACCCATAATGGGTCAGTAAAGAATCTAGGTGTTATTTTGACAAATATATTAACATGTATGAACATCTCTCATCCGTATGCCGAGCTGCTCACTACCATCTTAAGAACATCCACTGTTTAGAAGCATTCTTGACGCTAGAAGTACTTGTAATTCTAGCCCATGCCTTGTTTCGCATATCGTATATACTATTATAACTATCTGTTACATGTTATATGGCATATCTGAATATAACATTAATCACCTTCAGCGAATTTAGAATAGTGCATCTTGGATAGTGATAAACACATGCAAATATGATCATTTCATAGCAATTCTTCCGAATTTACATTGGCTACCATTTAGACAGCCATCAATTGCAAGAGTGTATTAATAACTTATAAACCTATCAATTATGTGCCACCTGAATACCTGTGTGAACTAGTGTCTATTATTTCACTCTCCAGAAAATTGGACGTTTAGTGTTGCAGGCCCCACTTTGTGGAATGGGTTAGCGAAATATATTAGAAATGCATCGATTTTTAAATTCGTTCTAAAAACACACCTCTTCAAGGTCGCTTTCACAGATAAATAATTATTATCTTTAAAATCTCTTACAGAGGTTGTAAAATGTTATTTGGGGTATTATTATATAACATATTATTAACATAGTTATATTAAACATATATTATTATTATTATTATTATTATTATTATTATTATTATTATTATTATTATTATTATTATACAATAATAGACCTTCGCACTCGAGCCCAGACAACTCCGTTCATCTGTTTTTTTTTTTGTTGTCTGCTCCCAGGGTCGAAACTCATGCTGGGACTCGTGTTTTTTCAGTTGCTGTCCCTACCTTTTGGAATTCACTTTCTGAACATGTTAAGTCATCAAATAGCATAGTTTCCTTCCGTCACCATTTGAAAACTCACCTCTTTAGACTCTCTTATCCTTCCTAAGTTTTCTCGCCATCTGATCATTGTTGATCAACTTTGCATCGTAAATGTTCTTTCGTAAAAGGTTGTAGCAACACATTGGCATATTAACCCTGTGTCCTCCACCTCGATAGTGGGGAGTAGGACGAATTGGAAAGAGTACTATATTATACAATCTAATATAACTTCTATTATAATGTCATACTACTAAAACACCATTAACATTTTTAGCATATTATCTAATGTTTATTTACCTATAATCTAATTAGTTGTTTTTATTAATAAAAGTAATTACATGCCTGATACTATTTCATTTACAAACCTTACATCTGTGAGATATTTATCTAATAAACTTAAATGTGTAAGATATTTACTTGGTCAGCTTAAAAGTGTTAAATATTGTTTTACATGTGTCAAATATTTATTTACTAAACTTGCATGTGTGAGTTAGTCTCACACAGTCTACTCATATGTGTTAGACACCTAGATGAAGAAATAATGCAATGAGGACAAGGATGTTCTGTTGATTGTAGACCGCGACACTCAGTTTAGATCAACGTTTCAAGACAAGTGAGACTATTCAAGGTCATATCCTGAATATTATTGACATAAATGGAATATTGTCCAACTTTAATGTGTATTATCCCTTGAATATTTCAAAATTGTTCATAAGACATACCTGCTTAAGATTGTGTTTTGTTTCAACTAAATAATCATTAAACATTTTTTAAACTTTGGTATCTTATAAATACAGATAGTAAGGTACATCACATTTAATCAGATGATAAGGACGATTAATATTATTATTATTATTATTATTATTATTATTAGCAATAGCAGCAGCAGTAGTAGTAGTAGTAATCGTAGTTGCTGTAGTAGTAGTAGCAATAGTATTAGTCGTAGTAATAATAATAATAGTAGTAACAGTAATAGTATTAGTATTAGTAGTAGTAGTATCAGTAGTAGTAGTAGTAGTAGTAGTGGTATCAGTAATATTACTACTACTACTACTACTACTACTACTACTAGTAGTAGTAGTAGTAGTAGTAGTACGGTTGCAGTCAATAGTCTTTTGCCAATATGTTTTTTTCCTCTTTGGTCTTTAATCCCTTAGGTTTTTTGCCTCTTAGGTATTTTGTCTAATTAATGTGATTTTGTTGGATATGTGTGTGAGTTAGTGGTGGTAAATACAACAACAAAATAAGCACACTTTAATCGAACGGTTTATTGATTGTTTCTAATGAACTCTACGCTGGGAACACACCCATCGGATTGTTGATTGGTTTGTACTTTGTAGCGTAAGTGTGCCCTTCATTATACACTTTCACACCATCTCTGTTATTTGTTATTATTTCCATGATAGATTAGTGATAAGCACAGAAATATCTGCATTATTTGTAGTATTTCAATATCTGAATGACTCAAAACTGTCATCTGAGACTGCTTGTTTCAAAGAAATATATATTTACATATATATATATATATATATATATATATATATATATATATATATATATATATATATTGACTTTAATTTGTTCTTTTAAATCTATAATCAATATTTCTTTTGTAACTATTCTCTTTATTCCTTGTCTGTCATCAACAATTATAATATTAATGATCACTTGAACAGAAAAGATGAAGGGGATCGAACCAAAGCTTAATTATACATGAGATGATCCTTAATACGTTTATTGTACAACATACCAGGCGAGCAGTTAATGAATGGCCTAAAGACCCAAGGGGCGAAAGACTTAGATGCAAGGTGAAATAGCGGAGGGGCAAAAGAAATGGACCTGTATTTTTATTATTATTATTATTATTATTATTACGTTCATCATTATCATCATCATTATCATCATCATCATCATCGTCGTCGCCATTACATATTTTGTTTTGTTAATTTACCGCAGTAAAACAATAGTATTTAGATATATGTAGTTAACATTGAGTGACTTAAAGGTCAGGTAAACCCTATTTTTTATTTAGAAATATATATATATATATATATATATATATATATATATATATATATATATATATATATATATATATATATATATATACTATCAAAGACTTTATATTAAGCACCCCTTTTCCTGTGGAAAATTGTATTATATCCGAACAATTTAATAATACCGATATAAATTGAAAATATTAATGCAGCCGTCTCAAAACAAAGTCTACGCGCATATAATGTTCACAATTCCTGTCAGCGATTTGCTTACATTAGAAACCTTGTTTCTGATCCCGGTTGCTGTTTTGTTTTGAATGTTATCAGTATAATTTTCTTGTTGACAGATCTACTATTATAGAACGAAATCTACGACAAATTATACTGATAACATACGAGGTAAAATAGTATGAAAATTGCAATAAAACAGGACATTCAATACATGAATTTGCTCCCGAATCTGACGACTATATCAAATTGAGGAGAGCCTGGGTGAAATTTATACAAGTGAAGCGCGCTAATTTTCCCCATCCAGTGGCATCATCTATCATATGTCAAAATGATTTTCGCATTTCTGATTATCAGAACTGAAGACAATATCAATCAAAATTCGAGAAAAGATGGATTGTGTGTAAAGGAGCCATGACATCAATGAGATATGTGGGTCAAGTTATTTGTGTATTGAAGCAATTTAAAGCAACTTGGTGTAAATAAACAAAACGATATTACAATTATAAATTGGGCCATTTGAAACCCATACTGGAATAAGTCGGGATTGTCTCTCTGATTCTTCGATACAAACAGGAAGGCATTGGTACTCGATTTTCTTGTCCTAGGTAGCCCAAACAAAAGTGAACAACCTGTCGTTAGGCAGTGTAACGATACTTCCTGAAATAAATGGGAGAATTGTGATACTTCATCGTATGCTATTTCTGACCAGTTATTGGTTACAAATCGTTCCTGTGAGCATGACCCATTTAGGTGCTGAAATCACAAAGACTCCTGTGTATCAATCTAACACCAAATAAGTTATAGGTTTATACCTATACCATAGCCTGATTTTACTAGTTTTAGTGACACTAGAGACTAAAATACTCCTGCCTGTTTACTGACAAACAACCGGCTGCTTTATTGCCACGAAGATGGTTTGTACTGACTTCTAATGGTGGCTTAAACATATATAGAAGGTTAATATGTGCTCGTGGAATATTCTAGTCCAACACATCACGATATTATTCCAAATATACTGCTGAAATATCCCTTTCGGAATCGCTACCGATTGAACGAGAGGTAGCCATGACCAAACTGTCAAAAGGCAATTGTGACGTCACACCCATTCGGCTCCTTTCAACAAGACTTCGGGAATTTCCGCTGACAATGAACCGATATGGATTTAGGCTTATAATAAACCCCTTGGTCTACCCAGATAATGAAAATGACATGATGACATCATGATTTACCTGGAAATAAGGAAATACCAGTTGTATTGATACAAAACACACTATTAGGGTGTAACTGACCTTTAACGTCATCAAAAGCCTGATCTATTACTATTAAGTCATCTACTATAGAAGGACAATCAGCAAATAAACACGTAAAATAGCCACGTCAATACAGTGAGACCATTATTATTTGATGTCGTTGTTTCCGACCTTCTACCTGTTAGTAAAGCCAATAAGGTTATTTATGTGCAATAGGTTTCTCCGATAACTTCATTAACATACTAGAGAGTTGATGATAAACTTGCTTAACAAAGAAACATCTTCCTGTGAGATGGTGACGATTAACTGATGAATGACAGATACAAATCAACATTCAACGAAATTACAGTCGGCATTTATAACCTCTGAATAATTAGTTGAAGATTAACTGCTATTTACCGCTATATCACTGATAAGCCATCGATAGAGAGATGGGAGGGGGTAGAAGTGACACACACACACACACACACACACACACACACACACACACATACACACACACACACACACATAATATATATATATATATATATATATATATATATATATATATATATATATATATATGTATGTATATATATAAAAGAGAGAGAGAGATTATGATCTAAGGATTAGACTGGAAATATTAATCTTCATTGAAGGTGTTAAGTTATTGACCTAGATTAGAATAGAACTTACATAATAACTGTTTAATTTAATAATGATATTAAGGTCTTGACATTAGTGTAAATTATTGATAAGGGGCGATGCAATATGGGCCATAAGAAAATTATGTATCTCTGTAATAGCAACAGCAAAAATACGAAGGAAGAGAAATATGATAAACATTTTCAAAGAAATATAGAATCATTAATCACTATATTTCTCAAACTAAGTAATAGGAATTTAGGGTGCGAAACGTACATATCAATAATAATAATCATAACAACAATATCCTAGCCAGTGTTAGGTGTTTTGCTTAGGAAGGCATTGGTACTCGATTTTCTTGTCCTAGGTAGCCCAAACAAAAGTGAACAACCTGTCGTTAGGCAGTGTAACGATACTTCCTGAAATAAATAGGAGAATTGTGATACTTCATCGTATGCTATTTCTTGCCAGTTATTGGTTACAAATCGTTCCTGTGAGCATGATCCATTTAGGTGCTGAAATCACAAAGACTCCTGTGTATCAATCTAACACCAAATAAATTATAGGTTTATACCTATACCATAGCCTAATTTTACTAGTTTTAGTGACACTAGAGACTAACAGACTCCTGCCTGTTTACTGACAAACAACCGGCTGCTCTATTGCCACGAAGATGGTTTGTACTGACTTCTAATGGTGGCTTAAACATATATAGAAGGTGCATATGTGCTCGCGGAATATTCTAGTCCAACACATCACGATATTATTCCAAATATACTGCTGAAATATCCCTTTCGGAATCGCTACCGATTGAACGAGAGGTAGCCATGACCAAAATGTCAAAGGCAATTGTGACGTCACACCCATTCGGCTCCTTTCGACAAGACTTCGGGAATTTCCGCTGACAATGAACCGATAGGGATTTAGGCTTATAATAAACCCCTTGGTCTACCCAGATAATGAAAATGACATGATGCCATCATGATTTACCTGGAAATAAGGAAATACCAGTTGTATTGATACAAAACACACTATTAGGGTGTAACTGACCTTTATCGTCACCAAGAGTCTGATCTATTACTATTACGTCATCTACTATAGAAGGACAATCAGCAAATAAACACGTAAAATAGCCACGTCAATACAGTGAGACCATTATTATTTCATGTCGTTGTTTCCGACCTTCTACCTGTTAGTAAAACCAATAAGGTTATTTATGTGCAATAGGTTTCTCCGTTAACTTCATTAACATACTAGAGAGTTGATGATAAACTTGCTTAACAAAGAAACATCTTCCTGTGAGATGGTGACGATTAACTGATGAGTGACAGATACAAATCAACATTCAACGAAATTACAGTCGGCATTTATAACCTCTGAATAATTAGTTGAAGATTAACTGCTATTTACCGCTATATCACTGATAAGCCATCGATAGAGAGATGGGAGGGGGTAAATACCCCCCAAAAAAAAACACAACACACACACAATATATATATATATATATATATATATATATATATATATATATATATATATATAGTTATATTAAAAAAAGAGGAGATTATGATCTAAGGATTAGACTGGAAATATTAATCTTCATTGAAGGTGTTAAGTTACTGACCTAGATTAGAATAGAACTTACATAATAACTGTTTAATTTAATACTGATATTAAGGTCTTGACATTAGTGTAAATTATTGATAAGGGGCGATGCAATATGGGCCATAAGAAAATTATGTATCTCTGTAATAGCAACAGCAAAAATACGAAGGACGAGAAATATGATAAACATTTTCAAAGAAATATAGAATCATTAATCACTATATTTCTCAAACTAAGTAATAGGAATTTAGGGTGCGAAACATACATATCAATAATAATAATCATGACAACAATATCCTAGCCAGTGTTAGCTGATTTGCTTAGTGTCAGCTAACTCAACTTATGTCAAATACCGTGGTCTTTATTGTTGGTATACATTTAAAGCCTATACCATACATCTTTACCAGTCAACAGTCCTCACCTTGTCTTGTTACCGATGTTGTTAAACTGATCGTGGTACTAAAACATGAATAAGCTTCTATAATGAATGGTAGCTCTTTCGGAATGCATATATTTAAATATATTTCAATAGATTAGAGGTAATGATTGTAAACAAGAAACTTCTACAGCTGACCAAGAATATGTTAATGTGCTAAAGCCATCCATAACTTTAGGTTTTATCTATTGTACACAATACGACACAAGCTTGTGAATAGTATATTACGATAGAACCGTATTATGCATTATATGATTGGGCAGAATGAGATGAACTTTTAAACGGGTTTATGTTCAAGGTTTGAGCAGTATCTCGACTACAAAGAATAAAAACAAAATTAAATTCCCTTGCTAATTAACTTTATCAAGCAGTCCATCAAGCAAAGCAGGATTGAGGTTGGTGATTCTATTTCACATTGAACAATCATGAGAATTATCTTAAAATAAGTTATCCTAAAATATAAATATTCATTTTCATAATGCTACCACGTAATTATTTCGTTTTAATACCTTTAATAGTCAGATAATATTACTGACAATGCACTTTGAAAGCAGTGTAGCATCAGTTGATAGTATATTGATATAATAAGTTGTTTAATGCATCACAAAATGGAATACGTTGGCCAGTAATTGATACAACATCTATGAGCCCCCATATTAAATCCTCCAACTAAATAATAAAAGCATGAGAGTCATCTTTTAGGCGCAGTGCTAGAAGTATATTTAATAATAACCTGACCAGTATGTGTTACAACTGATGTCTTGAATACTGTCACCGAAAAGAGCAAATACTGAACAACGTCAATGAAGGAAGATCTAAGAGTTGGCGGAAATAGTTCAGTTACGCTTTTATTCCTCTGTATTAAAGTAATGATGCTATCACCAATCCGGTGACCTTCAACGTGACACCTAATCCACCTACAAGACAGTAGTTGCCTAAGCACACTGTCACGTAATCACAGACAATAGGCCATTTTGGGAAATGGGTATCATGTTGTAATGTCTATTAGCTTTATAGTTTGTGGATAAATCAATACCAAATCCCCTTTAATGCCCTTTGGTGGCATTGTGGGATGCTAAATCACTGTTACATTATGGGTTGAAGCGTTTTATTCAATTTCCAGGTAAACGGCTACATGCCTGTTACAAATAATGATTCACGGATCTTGAAGAAAAAGTTCCGTGAACAATTAGAATAATTATATGTTATTGAAAAAATTATATTTAATTTAAAATATTTTCTGTACAAGTGGTTTTTCATATACTACTTAGAAACAATACTTTCTCGTTTTCATGCCCATCTCTGACCTTTCACTCACTCACTCACTCACTCACTCACCACCACCCTCCCCCCCCCCCACCACCACCCCACCCCACCCCACCCCACCAACCCCAAAACCAAAAAAAAAAAAAAAAAAAAAAAAAAACCAAACCCCCAAAAAAAACCCCCCCCAAAACCAAACCCCCAATCAATCAATCTCTCAAACAATCAAAAATAAAAAAGCCTTTAAACGTTAATCAATTTTCATCACGTTCCCCAAAAAATTCCCCAAATATCAATAAATTTGAAAGGGTTGCTAGTAAATACAATGTTATCTAACCCGCCCCTTGTCCAAATTTTCCCTCTTTTCACTGAACAAAAAAAAGCGACAGAAGCTGTCCCCTTTTTTTCGAATAAAAATAATACTCAACTTTAGCTTAAAAAAGCGGCAAACAAAGTCTGGTATTCGTCCTTCACTGGGGAAAATTTATCCACGCTTGGAAGATAACCTACCCCTTTTTTCCCTAGATCCAGTATTTATTGTGTTACTGACGTCGGGCAGTATTGTCGACGATAATAGTGATATCCTGATGGCGATATTATCCGGCTCCACACTTTCCAGAAGATAGTCATCGTCTTTCTGCTTAATGTAGGCGTCATTGTCTTCTATATATATATATATATATATATATACGTGTATGTGTGTATGTGTGTGTATTTGTGTGTGCGTCTGTGTAAATACAGGGTATATATAATAAATATTACCCATTTATTTCAATGCCAAAGAGAAGGGCACCTTCGTTGCCTAACTTGTAGTGCGGTTGGCCAAATATCTATGGCACCTGGGTTCAAATCCCGGCCGGGCTGTGTCAGAATGGTGTTTCATCTTTCACTTCGCCTTAGTACCTTTGGAGGTCGCTCTGCTTATTTAGTCTACCTTATGCACAAAAATGGCCGCAAAACAGTAACATTTACAATCACATTGAATGTCAAAGAGAACGTAACCTGCATAGGGAGACAGCTATTTCACAGGACGTGCGTTCGCTTAAACACTGAACTGTCGCCAGAAAAATAAAACAGTATTCAAGCTAGATGTCATAGTGAAGTGACAAGTAACTAGACGAAACTATTGTCTCAAGGTACTCGGTTTATTATTTGTGTTTTTGCAGTGTGGAATAAGGCATTGGCCTTGGCCTAGATAATTTTGAATTCGATCTCTGGACGATTCCTCAGAGGTCTGAATCCAAAGCACCGAAATTATATGCTTAGACATCACATCACTGCCTCACATCTACTCTATAACCAATATTTACACTCTGACACCTGATAGTTGACAAGTTCATGAGTAGTGAGATTCCTTGTCAACTTTCTGGACACTCCACCGCCGCAGCAGACCAGAAAGAGCACGAGTACAGTTAGTATGAGAGCGTCAATTATACATACCACCAGATTCCACGATATATTGTCTCAGAGATCTACATTTCCAGGTCAATACATGTATCCAAATAAGCGGCCAACACAAACAGTATAAAGACATTTAGCTGGACGCTGTTTTTGATTCATGGTCATTAACTCTATTTTCCGCTTATGAGGAAGGCTAGAAGGAGCTGGTCATCAAATGATGACGTTCATGACAATCGCGGTAAGTGATGAAAGGTACACTCCAGTGTCGTATAGAATTAGATAAAAAATGAATACCTGTAGACCATAAGTCATATGTATGTGTGGGGGTGCAGACGTCTGTGTATTTGTGTCTGGACCTTGTAAATACATTTATTATACATCGCTTTTAAATGGCCTTTACTTTCCTGTACCTTATGTTAACTGTATACTATGAGAGAGAGAGAGAGAGAGATATGGAGAGAGACGATAGATATATAGATTGAGAGAGAGAGAGTCTTCAATATATATATATATATATATATATATATATATATATATATATATATATATATATACCTGATATTTTATAATAGCAGACAAAGTCTCTTTGATCCAACGCGATAAGGTTCCCGAATAAAGCAGGCCATCACATCTGTCGATGGAGAGATTATATGACTCTGTCTCCGAGTGAAGGCAACTTTATCTAAATGCCGTTATTACGGCAGCCAAAAGAAGAACATACCAGCAGGTGGCGTTGTTCTGGAATAGCATTTCGTTTCCTCTTCCTGTTGATAATCCGACTCCAAGAAAACTAACGTATGGGGAGACATACGAGAGGAAACAATTAAAATGAACATAAACAATCACAATAACGGACTAAAGATTATTGGAAAACTCAGGAAATTAACGGATAATTGAAGATCTAATTTAAGCATTTCTTTCACTACTTAAGGTTTAAACGAGAAGGACTTAATTGTGGATATAAACGCATGAGAGAGGTGAACCATTCCATTATAAGAAAAGGTGAATTATAATATATGGCCTTAATATTTCAACTCTATTGTTCGTCCCCACACACCCAAACACAATAAGACGATCTTTACCGGACATTAGACAACCTGAAGTTTGTATTATCAAACTTAAAGGTATCAGACGTTGGGATCTTTGTTAGAGCAAGTAAATCGACGGTAATATGTTGACGACTTGTGAAGTAAGAAGGACGTTGTTTGATCCAGTCCATACAAAAATAACGTTATATAAAGCACGCCTAGATCGACAACAGAAGTTCGATGTAATAGGTTCGGATCCAATAACTGGGTGTTGGCATTTGATGCACTCTCTCTGCTTAACTCAAATATGAATGGATTATTGGTTGGATTGTTGTAGATTATTCTGGATTATAGTAGTATAGTTTAATTAGCAAATACAAATGTATAGCGAAATATAATCTCCAATCACAAACACATGCGATCCTTTATTAATTCCAAACTATAACAGCTGGTTCTGAGGAATGGCACTATATATATTGATGATTATCTTCCGGCTGGAAACAGCTGTCTACTGTCTGTTACTGGCGGGAGGTTAATGGTGTATTCCCTTTGTGTTACGGATGATCAAAGTGTCCCTTGTGACAGATGAGCTACATATGGAAAAATATTAATATATTATTTATGATTCTGAGAAAAACAAACCAACATCTGGAGATGTGTGTATTACCTTCATCCGCCATTACAGAATCCATTTATTTCCAGGGAGGCTATAGCCTGAGGCTTGCGCTTATTATTATTATTATTATTACTTTATATACATACATGGCTTTTAATAAAGGGTTGTGTCAAAACGTATTAATAATAATAATGTAAATCAAAGAGCACTAAAACAATGATTGATAGTTCGAAAACACGATAACGAACCATCATTTTAAAAATCGTTTCTGGTGTTTTTGAAGCAATCTTCTGATTTATCTTTTTTAGCCATAAATATTCTGTAGATAAATTAGGATCGTCAGAATATTACAAACGGAATAAAGTACCCCGAGATAAATATAAACGTGTTACTCAACTTTGGATAGATGACAATGCTAAAATGAACGATGGTATCTGTTGAAGAATCAGAGTTCTTGCTCTGACGTAACTGGTGTACTTCTTTGGAAGCTGAGTTGAAGTATGGTTGCAGATATTATACAATAAAATATATATAAACAAAAATTATAAAAAACATATATATATATATATATATATATATATATATATATATATATATATATATGCACGCCTCTTTGGCCAGATGGGTAGAGCGTGACTATATTTACCTATGGCTATGGTCATTCTATGCGGGAGGTCGTAGGTTCGCGTCTCGGACCGTGACTATATAAAGAAATAATTTTTACCCTATATATTTAATTCTATATTTATTTAGAATTAATCTTCGTGGGAAGCTATACATTACAAAATCTCCCCCATTCGAGGTTGCCAGCCACGTTAAAAACATTTAAATATAAATATATATATATATATATATATATATATATATATATATATATATATATATATATATAATTTTCAAAGGGAACATTCACTGGGCTAACGAGGAGCATATGGGTTCAAAAATGGTTCTTCGTAAGAGCTTTTCTCTTGCAATGGTTCTTTCAATCAATGTCTAGTTGAGATGTTTTACCTTGACACTGTTTAAAGGGATAGTCCACCTTCGTTTCAATGTTTGAGATCTAATACAGTTCTGCTCACAAATATAATAAATAATGTTAAAATGTGTAAACGATCTTCCATATATTAAATAATCCAGTTCAAAGGGCTGATTAATCGACTTTTAATGGCCCATGGGCGCCGTTATTTTGAAGCTAGACAAATACTAAATACTGACGTCACATTAGCGTTTCCGGTTGATCTGAGACCGTACAAAAGCATGTAAACGAGTGTGAGCAAAGAATTAATCCAGAACTAAACTCCTTCCCTATATCCACTCACGGAATTGGTACACCCCGGCCACGTGATTTAAGTAATATAATATGTGAAATATATCGCTTCTGAATAGATATGTATTTACTGTTGTTTAGTATAGGAAACATATTCGATTTAATCTAAGATTATTTACTATGCCACTGTTTATAATTTGTTTCAAGCTTGGCATATGCTTTTATAGTGAAGAAAGGAAAAAGTTTCAAATGGACAATTTGAAATACCCCCCTCCCCTTCCCTGCAATTTTATATCTACCAGATAATTTCTAACTGCATCTCTCACTCTTGGAAAATTAACTTCCAATATTCGCTCGAAGCTACCATATATTACTGAGGGATTTCTCTCAACGTTTATCTTTTAGCTTTGGTAAACATGAATACATTTATATATCCATGTCATAACAAATACAGTTATGCTTACCATAAAATGCGGATATAATCTTTTCACAACGCCATGTGTGAACAAATGAAGAACATTTTACAAACAGTATTTTTATAGTGAAATATGAGCCTCACATAATGTTTAGAGACGCTGTGGCATTGCTGATTGCTGCTTACTTTGTGTATGGGATTGAATATCGAAAAATGTTAAGAACTCGCTTATATTTATAGAGAATTGCATTCGGAATATTGAGGAGAGCAAATTGTCAACAACAGTGGTGAGAACGAAACAACTATTGTAGAAGGTGGATGGATGATCACAACATGAATGAATGGATGAATTTGATATATTGGATTACACACACGTTAATTCAATAAATATAATACAATTGTTCAGAGTGTCATAATTATTTTTGGTAATCTAAAAACCTTCTTGAATTTGATAACATTTTCAGACAATTAATCAGACATAATGACTTTGAACTGTTACAAACTGAACATACAATTCTTTATTAATCCTGATATATCATGGATATAAAAGGCTGAAAAGTGTTTAGTAATTTAAGTTAAGTCGGCGATGATTGCCTTCATGACATATGTAACCGTGGAAATATATTCTTGTGAGTGGGAAAAGACATGAAACATTGGCTTAATATAATATTCTGAGTATATTAATGAGTATATTAAAACAAGATTCATTGAAAAGACTAAACTTCAGAGGAAGTAAATTGTCTAACGATGGGGTCTGTGTGACTGCGTATGTGTTTGTGTATCTGTGTGTGTGTGTGTATGTATGCGTGTGTCTGTATGTATGTATGTATCTATCTGTTTGTGTGTATTTGTGTGTGTGTGTGTGTGTGTGTGTCTGTGTCTCAGTTATAATAATATACTAATATCTCATTTGTAAGCAAACCTATATTTTTCGGATGTCATATAATAATAGAAATTCATTTGTGTATGATGTTGAACTTTATTTATTATATCACCAACTAATATTGATCTTATTGATTCAGGTCACTCGATCTACTTCATTATTGGTCAACGTTTCGCAATTTAGCTATTTATTAGTTGGCAATATTCCACTTTCATGATTACTGTTTAGGATAATGAATCCAGATGATAACGTTATTGAACAGAACGATCAACTGACTTGATAATTGGCTAAGACATTAATTACAATAATCAAGAGAATACCCATATATTAATACATTAATTAGATAGTTAACGATCATAAAGTTCATAGGTTAATTAATTACACGCCGTGTGGTAGAATATAATTTGTATAATAATCATTTCGTTATCTGATGAAATTAACAAGATTGATATTGGTGTAGCGTAATGTAAAGGATATGAGCGAACAAATATAATGGATTATCTGAAACGACCCTCACTCATTTTCTTCGATTATGAACCACTGTGACAAATCACTGTGACAAACTAATATGACAAACTAATATGGCAAACTACTTTGACAGAACCATTGTGACAAACCACTATCACAAGCCACCATGATAAACCACTCTGACAAACCACTATAACAACCCACTGTGATAAACTACCGTGACAAGCCACTGTGAAAAACCATTACGACTAACTACTCTGGCAAATCACTGTGGCTAAACACAGGAAAGATGCTTTCAGCCAAATACATGGTGGATTATTCAGCCATTTCTAATTGGATTAAGTGAGAGGCTTTCATTGGCATACTTTTGGAGAACACTATCAGCAATAGATGAAGTCATACAACTATGTTTACCCCATGTCTTGTTAGCTTAAAATTAGTGAAGTCATCTATGAAGGGTAGACAATTTATTGGTGTCAATTGTTACGACTTCGTCCATAAATTAGACCATCATTTATACGCAGATGACACCTAAGTACAACATATTTTTATCTATAGCAGACACTGATCTTTCATTTAAATAACTTGGTGATTGTCTCAGTGATATCTCTGGCTGGATGACAAACAGATTTCATCATTATAGGTACATCCAGACAACGCAGCAAACTTACTCATTTCTTCCAAACGAACATCCTTATTCATAGCATCACATCATCATACACTGTATGCAATATTGATTTTAATTTCAAAAAACATATTCCTTTGACATGTCGGTCCTGCTTTATCATATTCGGCGCTATAATTCTCTTTCAGTTGCCAAAACCATTGCTACAGCACTCATTACAAGTAGGCTTGATTACTGCAACCCTCTTTTTATAACATTGCATCTAAGGATATTATAAAACTTCAGTGTGTTCAGAACTGCTTAGCTAAGGTTGTTACACGGTCTCCTCGGTTTTGCCATTCTGTCTCACTTCTGAAATCTCTTCACTGGCTCCCTGTTCAATCTCGCATCATTGTCAAACTATG
The DNA here is from genome assembly GCA_025642065.1 of Paralvinella palmiformis. Classification (NCBI taxonomy): domain Eukaryota; kingdom Metazoa; phylum Annelida; class Polychaeta; order Terebellida; family Alvinellidae; genus Paralvinella; species Paralvinella palmiformis. The sequence continues at coordinate 44,626 of JAODUP010000997.1, read as the reverse complement.
CACTATTGTCTATCAAACTCTTTCTTCTGGAGAACTTTCCTATCTATTTCCGATGCTTTCTTTAGCACCTAAGCCCAGAGAACCCCGTTCATCTGATTTTCACTTGTTGTCTGTTCTCAGGGTTAAACCTCATGCTGGGACTCTAGGATGCTTTTTCAGTTGCTGTCCCTACTCCTTTGAATTCACTCTCTGAGCATGTTAAGTTATCAAATAGCACAGTTTCTTTCCGTCGTCATTTGATATCTCACCTTTTCAGACTCGCTTATCCTTCTTGAGTTTCCTCGCCATCTGATCACTGTTGATGAACTTTGCATCGTACCCGGACTATGAGTTTGCCCAACCCCTGTACCGGGTGCACCACTCATATCATTTTTCCAGATATTGGCGCTATATAAGTTTTGTAATTAGTATTATACATCTTGGCAATATAACAGTACAGTGGTCTATGGTTTAAGCATTATATATATATATATATATATATATATATATATATATATATATATATATATATATATATACCACACACACACACACACACACACGGGACGCCTGCATGACCTAACTGGTAGCGCAGTTGGCCATACATCTATATGACCTGAGTTCAAACCCCGGTCGGGCAGTATCAGAAGGTTGTTTCATCTTTCACTTGGCCTTATTGTCTTTGGTATGTATGTATGTATGTATGTATGTATGTATGTTTGCATGGGCAGTTCTCACAGTGGGATTTTTCATCTTCCAAAAAAGTACATTATTTACAAAAGAGCAATAGATCTAATTCTTCTACAGATACCATCATTCATCTGAACATTGTCGTCTATCCAAAGTTAAATATAATATTCTGGGTACTTTATTCCGTTTGTAATATTCTGAGGAGCATAATTTATCTATAAAATATGTATGATGAAAAAAGATAAACTAGAAGATTTCTTCAATAATACCAGAAACGATTATGAAAATATTGGTTCGATATTGTGTTTTCGAACCAAAACTTTAAACCATTGTTTTTATACGTACATTATTATTATTATAAGGTTTTAGCACATACCTTTTTATAACTATTATAATCGCAAACCTTAGGCAACAGCCTCGCTGAAGATAAATGGATTCTGTAATGGCGGATGATGGTAATACACAAATCTCCAGATGTTGGCTCGTTTTGAAATGAAACATAAATAATGTATTAATATGTTTCCATATGTAGCTAATCTTTCACAAGGAACACTTTGATCATCCGTAACAGATAACGAATACATCAGTAATGTCTCGCGAGTAACATAAAGTAGACAGCTGTCTCCAGTCGGAAGATAATCATCAATAGATATAGTGCCATTCCTCAGAACCAGCTGTATTACTACAAGTTATTTATGGTTTGGAATTAATGACGATCTTAGCGTTTGTGACTGGAGATTATCTTCTGTTATAAACTTACGAAATTTGTTTTAGTTGTTATTTACACTATACGACTATAATCCACAATGATCCATCACAATCCGACCAATAATCCATTCATAGCTGAGTCAAACAGTGAGAGTACCTCAAATACCAGCAGCCAGTTATTGGATCCAAACCGATTACGTATCAATTCGGTAACCGATGTAGGTGTACTTTAGTACGATCTAGTGTTGAACTATAATGGTATATAAAAGGATTGTCGTATGGACTGGATCAAACAAAGTCCTTCTTATTTGACAAGTCGTGAACATACTACCGTCAACGTACTTTCTCTTACAAAGGCCCCAATGTATGACACCTCTGAGTTTGATTATGCGAATTAGATAAGGTTAATTGCTTTATTTTGCATAACTGCATTATTCCACCTGACGCCGTTATCACAACTATCTATCTATCTATCTATATCTATCTATCTATCTATCTATCTATCTATCTATCTATCTATCTATCTATCTATATATATATATATATATATATATATATATATATATATATATATATATTATTCTTTTGCAACTATACTTCTTTAAAATGTTACGCATTTGTAAAGCTACTTTAGCTTATTACTTAAATATTTTGGACACAAATCGTCCATCGGGAACCAACCCCTCACGTCTCTATTGGCAAATCTCCAGCCAAGTGCCACGGTCGATATACACTATGACGGCACCGCTTTGATCGGGCTTTGTCTTCGCGTAGAAGAAGATGGTAATGGAGCCGCTACTGCCACACAGTAAAAGGATCCAGACACAAATACACCGATTCCTGTATCCCCACACGTACAAATGACTTCTTGTCTACAGGTACTCATTCGTTATGTAATTCTATGCGACACTGGAGTGTACCTTCCATCACTTAGCGCGATTGTCATGAACGCCATCATTTGATGGTGATGAGGTGACGACCAACTACTTCCAGTCTTCCTCATCAGCCGAACGAAGAATTACCGATCATGAATCAACAACAGCGAACAGCCAAATGTCTTCATACAGTTATGTTGGTCGCTCATTCGGATACCTGTATTGACCTGGAGCTCTATATCTCCGACCCGATAAGTTCGTGGATTCTGGTAGGATGTATATTTGGAGCTCTGATGCTAACTGTCCTCGTACTCGTCCTGGTCTGCTGCGGCTGTGGAGGATCCAGAAAGTTGTCTAGGAATTTCCGTACTTACGAATTGGTTGACTATGAGACGTTAGAGAGTAAGTATTGGTCATAGAGTAGATGTGATGGAGTGATGTGTTTTAAAGCGTTAGCCGCTTTCACCAAGGACATTCTGTGCGATAGATATGCATATACACACTCACACATACGATACACATGTCACAGCATGAAAGTCGCTGCTTTGATTCAGACCCCTAGTGTTACGATACGAAATTATCTAGGCCAGTGATTTATTTCACACAGCTAAAACATAAATAATAAAACGCTTACCTTAAAATAATGGACTATTTATGAGAGATAATAGGTTTTCGCAAAGTAGCAACTTTATTAAGATGCTAATCAGAAATTACACCGCTCTTTAACTCAGGGCGTTATCTAGAGATGAAAACGATATAATAAAAAGCACCTATCATTTATAGTAATTCACGGTGCATGATATATTCATTCCAAACGTTTGGCGACTAACAAACTGGAGTTTTGACTTTTATTGATGTCAACCATTCATCCCTTATTAAATAGACATGCTGGTATTTATGCGAAACAAATCCCGAAGTGGTTATTGTGATAAGTTAAGTGAATTATCAAATACCATCTTAGACGAGTCTGTTTCAGAACATGGGCATCTCCATGGTTGATAGCACGATGACCGCAGACCACGAGGCCGAGGGTTCAAATCCAGGCTGATCTGATCTTATAAATGTTCTTTCCCATATTGTATCTTAGTGATTTTGTGACAAACTCATCCATTTACGATGACAAATTTCAGAAAGCGGCAGTCTACCATCTGGACATAAGAGAACAATGACCTTCGTGATCAACAGACCCGTCAGAATAATGACAAAGGAAGGAAGTGTCCAGATATCGATACCATCAAAGAGTGAAAACGGGACTGCTGACGGAGAAAACAACGAGGACTACATTAAGGAAAAAGATGATGATTATCTTCTGGAAAATATGGAGTCGGATAATGTCGCCTATCAGGATACCACTCTTATCGTCGACAATAGTTCCCGAAGTGACCAACATGGTAAATATGGGATCGAGGGTCAATGGTGGTGGAGGTTCTCTTCCTAAGGAAGTCAGGATCATTGTGCCCAGTGACAGCGATGAGGATGGACCAGACTTTGTTTAGATGTTTTATTGGTAGCTAAATTGTTGAATGACTTTTAGAATATCGACTAAAATATTATGAAAAGAATATTAATTGTGACAGAATGTGTCATCGATTTTTAACATGCTGAGGCAGGATTCGGATAGTGATCACGTCGGAAGACGAATATTGCTACTAACTCATGTGCCGATTTGTTAGTGATATTGAATGAGTGAGTGAGGAAGTGTATGAGTGAGTGACTGAGTCAGTGAGTCAGTGACAGGTCAGATAGGGTGAAGAAAATGAGTATCATTTCTAAGTAGAGTATGAAACAAAACATACTAACATATAAAATGTTTAAAAATCCCCTTTCATCAACATCTATTCATCCTTATTGCTTACGAACTCTTATCTGACAGATCTTTAAATCGTTATTTGCAGTAGGCGTGTAGCTATTATACACACCATGTCCCAGTTCCAAAAATATAACTTAACAGCTGTTTAGCATGCCACACTGCCATCAAGAAGACACCTCAATGCTAACTGATCAAAACTGGCCTGTTGTTTGTGATCACGTGATCACGTGTCCTTATGCATCCACTGTGTTGTTGTCGATGATCATAAACATTTAAAAAAAACAGTATTTAAAATTATTTAAAATTCTCAATTTGTCGAGTTAGACCAGGATGCATGTGCATTAGATGGCATGTTGAAAGTCACCGACTTGGTGACAGCATGATTACTTCAATAAGGAAAAATAAAATAAAAACTAATTTAGCAACTTTCACATCTTCCCTCAGTGACATTTTTCCAGATTGTCTATTTTCGGCGACATCTTTGAAAACACTAGTTGTAATACATGCTGTTGCTTTTTGATGAACTGCTTGATAAAGGTAGTTAGTAAGGGAGATTTTTAAAATTCTTTATGGCGTGGGTTATATTGGGTTAAACTGATTCTCTCCAATTCTGGACTGCATAATATGGTTTCTCGGTTGGCAGATTTCTTAAAGAAACAAACCAACACCCTTATGTATTATTGTGTAAATTGATAAGTCGTGGATGTCTTCAGCACATTAAGATATGTAGAATTTCATGTTATACCATTAATATTTCTAAACTATTCTAATATATTTAAATATATGCATCCCGAGCCAGCCACCATTCATTATAGAAGCGTATTAATATTTTAGTTCCACGATCAGTTAAACAACATCGGTAACTGGACAAGGTGATGACTGTTGACTGGTGAAGTTATACGATATAAGCTTTAAATGGATACCGACAATAAAGACCACGGTAATTGACACAAGATGAGTTAACTGACTCTAAACAGAGCAGCCAACACTGGCTAGGCTATTGTTATTATTTTATGTAGATACTGGTATATGTATATATCGCTATGTAACACCTTGAATTACTATTACTTAGATTGAGCATTATAGTGAATACTGATTCTGTATTTCGATGGAAATATTTATCATATTTATTTTCCATTGTATTTGTTGTTGTTGCTACAACAGAGAGATACGTCACTTTCTCGTGGTTCATATTACATACATTACTCCCTTATCAATAATTTACATTAGTGTCAGGATTTAGATCATAATTAAATGAAACAGTTGTTGTGTAAGTGCTATTCTAATCTAGGTCACATAATTGATCATTTTGAATGAGCATTAGCATTTCCAGACGAATCCTTAGCTAATAATCTATCTCTGTCTGTCTGTCTGTCTGTCTCTCTCTCTCTCTTTATGTTTTTTAAGGATACATATATAGTGGCTTTGACACAGAACATCAACATCTCTAAATACCGTTAGATATATCTACACTAAAACACATATTGCCCGTGCCAGAGATTGAGGTTCGTGTTTTCTTTTTACTAATTTTGTAATATTTGATATAGAGGGTTAGTGACGAGTAGGTCATAGAATTTATTGGATTTGTATGCTTATGAGGTATTTTACCCTGCAGCAAATATCACAAGGCAAATTATGCTGCAGTTGAGATGTTCCCTTTTCTCTGCGTGGAGACTGTATGTTTCCAGGTCAACGCGTTCTAAGAATAGCTGATCTAGAGCTGTATATTCCGTGCACTATTTCCGTCTTTGGAGGCACGCCGTTTAGTTGTCTGGCCTGGTTATCCAGCATTTAAACGACTGTAGCAGACACAGTACGCTCTTAAAGCATGTACTCCTGACTAAGGAATAGAAACACTGCATCGCTGGACACGGCTCGCGCGGTTGGTGTTTTTTTATATAACAACTTTAGTTGCATATAAAATTCACCTTGGTTGTATGTGGGAATAGAATTATCTTTCCTATGTCCAGTTATGTCCAGTTTGTACTATGACATTCAAGATTAACTCTAATCTAAGACACCTAATCCGAACACATATAACAAAACACCATTTTTAGCATAGACGTAACTAACATATTACTGATTACACTAAAGATTATCAAGTTATTTGTAACTCTTCTAATTTGTCGATTACAGGTTTTTTTTGTGTATTGTGAAGGTTTTCCATTACTATATATATATATATATATATATATGCGTGTGTGTGTGTGTATTTGTGTGTGTGTGTGTATGCGTGTGTGTAAGTGTGTAAGTCTATGTGTGTGTACGTGTGCATACCTGCGTGTGTGCGCCCGTGAGCGTGTGTGTGTGTGTAATAAAACATATGTCACAGAGGAGTATCTTTGAGGATTTAATGTTATAATATTTAATTGGATGATTAACTTTTGAAAACGGGATAAGATTCCAGTACCCTATGTATAATATGAACTTGAATAATATACTTTTAGCTATTGGGTTACAGCCATTATGCCTTGTATTATTTTGCAAGCTTATAAATATTATATACCATATGAGTCATCCGATTATTAGTTAATACATAATCCGGCGTACATGTAGCTTCCAAACAGCGCGAACAATTGTCTTTTTACTATTTGTTATATACATGCATATCAAGGTAGATTTAGTATAGGTAATATGATTTTCTCAATATGTATAATGCAATGATATTATTCTTGATTAAATCTACTAATTGGGATCTGCTCACTTCAATTAAATGCCGAACTATAAAACGCTTTATATCTTATATCAGCAGAATCCTTCAAATATGTCATTTGGCAGAGTATACACAACATAATTTTGGCTAATAATAACTCAAGCTTATCATTGAATCACAGGAACTTGCTGCTTGTTTCAAGATGTCGTTTCAAATAGTATTTGTTGTATGTGCTTCCGCTTTCTACACCTAGCCTATAAACATCTCCTTCCCTGTGGGCGTGAAACACGATGAGCAGCCAGGATTCATTATCAATATTTTAGTTAATTTACATATATTTTCATCACACGTCCATACTTTGATGTAGATATTGAAAACTATCATATTTATAGGTGTGCCTACTTTTATGACATTACTTGTAATCTCGTGTTCCTGGAATGATAAGATTTGAGAAGTCTCATTCAAAATAAATCAAATCACAGATTGTTGGGTGGCTGATAAACAAATTCCCTTTTAGTTCGTGTAACATAAAACACAGATTATTGATTGTAATGTCATCAAAAAACGTGTTTATATATAACTCTAAATAATAGTTCAATTCTTGTTAGTTGTCGCATATATCTGAAGAATGTCTTGATTTAGACTAATTACCGAATGTTTTGGACAAACTTAGAATCTATCTTCCGTGTTTTATCAAGTCATATCTGGTTAATTAAGTTACAGTTAATTAGAAGCCGACTTTATAGTTGTTTCTATATTTGAACAAACAGTCATGAATTGGAACCGTATTGCTAAAATTAATTTAATCATTACTTTAAACGTTTCAAATGTAAGTAACAAAAACCATTGTATATAGGTAAATAGACGTATTTATGTTCATACCTGTAGTGGCTTCCTTTTGTTTTATGATCTGGTTGAGGATATATATATATATATATATATATATATATATTTATATATATATATATCAACATTTGTTACCGTCCTTGAATGGAAATGTATCCGCCATTCTACGGAATCTAAGCTGAACATTGCCTGATATTTCCATAAATAAAATAAAATGATTGATGACCTATTTGTCACTACTGCATGTCACTGTATTGTAAAATCAACTAATATTTATGCACTGGGTCTGAGCTGTTAATTCTAGTTTCAGTTACACAGTGTTTTGGATAGACATAATTGTCGAACACGTCTCTAAGACTCCCGGCTGGTGATTTTTATCAACAGATAGAACAATTATTGCCTCATGTTGTTATTTATATACCTTATATTATAAGTGCATATAACTGCTGAGTACGTAAAACGAAAGTAGCCGATTAGTACCGCAAAATAGCCACTTCGTAATAATAATAATAATAATAATTGTTGGTATTGTTGTTTAATTACTTGTGGCTATTCGTAGTAATGTTTGTAATAGTAATATTCAAGTATTGAAGTCTATTTATTTACTTACGAGATAAAAATAAAAAGAACATAACACAGATAATTAGAGCCCTATAATGGTTGGTAAACTTGATTTATAATTAGGGGACTTATTTTATGTTTTCTAATCTTTTTCGATTTATATTTTCTCATTTAGATTTACGGTGATAATTATTTTACTAAGGCGTTGAATAAACTCTAATACCTGAATAATATGTCTTCATACGTCACTCATTTGTTACAGGATATTCTTCGTTTTTCCACAACTTAACGTGGATCCGTCTGAATCGTTCAAGAAACTGGTTCTTGTATTTATTTATTTAAGAATGTTTAGTCTCGAGGGAATTTGGCTTCGGCTCTAACTAACGGTCTAATATGGGTTTTTTTAACAACTCCCTGCATTATGAATTTTTATGATCAGATAATATAATGACCTGTGGTCGTGGATTCAAACTAAGAAAATGTCACTCCTCCAGCTCTAGCAAAAGTTTTTGTAAAACCATGTATCTATATAAAGTAAAAAAAAATTAATAATAATAAGCGCCAGCCTCAGGCTATAGACTCCATTGAAAATAAATGGATTCTGGAATGACGAATGCATATAACAAACAAATCTCCAGAATGATAAAAATTATATTAATATTTTTCCATATGTAGCTCATCTGTCACAACAAACCCATTTCATCATTCGTAGCACAAAACGAATACATCAGTAACGTCCCGCATCAGTAACATATAGTAGACAGCTGTCTCCAGCTGGAAGATAATCATCTAAATATAAAGTGCTATAGTTCAGAACCAGCTGTGTTACTATAAGTTAATTATACGACTATAATCCACAATAATCCGTCACAATCCAATTAATAATCTATTTATAACTGAGTCAAAGATCGAGAGTACATCAAACGCCAACAGCTAGTTATTGGATCCGAACCGACTACATCTCACTTTTGGTAGCCCATCTAGGTGTGTTTTGGTATTGTCCAGTTGAGAACCATAATGGTATATTACAGGATTGTTGTATGGACCGGATCAAACAACGTCCTTCTTACTTCACAAGTCATCAACAATTTACATTCTCTAAAATAATTCCCAGACCTTACATTTGATAATACAGACTTTCGGATTTGTCTAATGTCCAGTAAGCATTGCCTATTGGGTTTGGATTGCGGTGTGCGAACCGGAAAGCTGAAGTAATAAAGGCCTATATTATTGTTCACCTTTCCTTGTAATGCAATGGCTTATCTATATCATTTGCCTCTATCCACGAGGTTAGTCCATGACGTTCCAACCTTAAGTAGCAACTCAAGGCTTAAATTAAAACGTCAATCATCCGCTAATTTTCCGGAGGTTTGAAATACCCTTTGGTCTGTTATTGTGATTGTTTACCTCTATATTATTTGTTTCTCTCATAGCTCTCTCAATACGACAATAAACATAGATTTTGATTATCAACAGGAAGAGGAAACAAAATGCTATTAAAGAATAACGCCGCCTGTTGGTACGCACTTCATTTGGCTACCGTAATAACGGCGTTTAGGTAAGATTCTCTTGACATGGAGGCGGTGTCATACAATCTTTCCATCGACAGATGTGATGGCCGGCGTTATCCAGGATCTGAATGTGTGTATGTGAGTATGTGCATGTGTGTGTTTATATATGTGTGAGTATTTGTCAGTGGGTATGTATGTATGGTGTACATGTATATGTATGTATGTATGTATTTGTGAGTGTGTGTTGTCTGGAAGTGTGCCCTGATCGGGTTATGTCTTCGCGTAGGAGTCGATGTAGGCAGGCATTGTTGAAGGTAGCAATCTATCGCCTACCGCTATGACGTCACAGGATCCAGTCACAAACATACAGATGGCCGCGCTCAGGCACGTACATACGGCCTCTAGTCTACAGGTATTCCTTCGTTATCTAATTCTGAACGACACCGGAGTATACCTTCCATCACTTACCTCGACTGTCATCAATGTCGTCATTTGATGGTGATGATATGAAGACCAGCTCCTTTCAACCTTCCTCATCAACAGAACTTACAGTTAACGACCACGAATCAACAACAGCGTGCTGTCAAATGTCTCTATACCGTTGTATTGGCCGCTCATTCGGATACATGTATTGATCTGGAGCTATCTGTCTCCGATCCGATACGATCATGGACTCTGGTGGGATGTATAATTGGAGCTCTGATGTTAGTATTGTTGGTCATAGAGTAGATGTGAGACAATGATGTAAGTGAAGGCGTTGGTCCCCTTGATCAAGGTCATTATGTGAGAGCGAATTTGCATCCCGACCGTCTTACAGTAGTAGGGGGGAGTTTTCCGTCCAGTAATCTGTTTAATTTTGTTTTAGTTCAAAGTCTTAATGCGAACCCACTTCTCCTTAAATACATGTTAGCCATTGCAGGTTACGTTCTCTTTGGTGTTGACCTTAACAGGTTATCTTTTTAAGATAAGCCCTGAACACACAAACACACGCGCCTGCATACATCACACACAACACACACACACACACATACACACACATACACATTATACATGTCTCAGGGTAAAAAGTCACTGCTTTGGATTCAGATTACCTGGGGTATCATCCAAAATTTAAATTCATGATTCCAATTTATCTAAGGCTTTGCCTTATTAAACCATGCTAAAACGCAATTATAAAAGAATAAACTATTATTGAGAAATGTTAGATTTTTACAAAGCAGTAACTATATGAAGAAGCTAATCAGAAAGTAGATCAATCCTTTAACTCGGGAGATTATCTACAGATCACTAATTTTAATTTACTGTGCATGATATAGTCCTCCCAGAAGCTTGACTCCTCACAAATTGGAGTCATACTTTTATCGATGGCACGCATCTATTCGTTACTAGTCAGACAAGCTGGTAATTATGAGGAAAAATTGTGATGAGATAAGTGAATTACTGATACCATCTTAGACGAGTCTGTTTCAGAACATTGGCTTCTCCATGGCTAATAGCACGGTAAAACATAGACAACTGGGCCCAGGGTTCAAATCCCGGCTGATCTATTTCTAATCATTTTTGATTTCCGTATTGTATTTTATTGATTTTTTATCCGTTTATGATGACTAATTTCAGAAAGCGGCAGTCCAACGTCTAGACATATAACAACAGTGACCTTCGCGGCCAACAGACCCGTCGGAATAATGACATGAAAAGGAAGTCTCGGCCATGTCCAGCTGTCAGTGACATCAAAGACTGAAGATGAGAAGCGTACAGCTGGTGGTTTTGTCCTGCTTTCAGGAAAAGACAATGAGTACTACATTAAGGATAAAGACGATGACTATATTCTGGAAAGTGTGGAGCCGGATAATGTTGCCATCAGGATACCACTCTTATCGTCGACAATTCTTTCCGAAGTCACCAAATACTGGATCAAAAGCACAACAAATGATGTAGGTTTTCTTCCTAAGCAAGTCATGATCGTTGTGCCAAGTGAAAGTGATGACGATGGACCAGACTTTGTTTAGACGTCTTCTTGTTAGCAAAATATTTGAGTGACTGTCGATTATTTTATTCTGAAAAAAAAAGGAATATTAATGGTGAAATGATTGTGTCCTCCGCTTTTAGTTTTGTAATTTTAGTGTTAGCATACTGAGGGAGGATTCGGACAAAGGATTGGTTGGATAGCCAACATTACTACTAATTCGTAACTAATATGTCGATTTGTTATTGATATTGAGTTAGTGAGTTTATGAGTGAGTAGGTGAGTGAGTGACAGGTTAGACATGAAGAAGAAAATGAGTAAGTATCGTTTCTAAGTAGTTTATGAAAAACACTAGCACAGAGAATGCTTGAAATGCTCATTACTTGTTTACTAGCTGTAATTTCATGAAGTGTTTTCTTTAAACACCAGTGAATCATTATTTGCAACAGGCATGTAACAATTACACCCGTCGATGGAATAACATCACATTATGTCTCAGTATTATCTGACTAAGGCTGAGGATCCCTCAGTGCCACCATAAAGACACTTTAAGAAGATAATTTGGCATTGATTTATCCACAAGCTATACAGCTAACTGACATTACAAACTGATACCCATTGGCGCCAACTGATCATGCGACGTGTCCTTATGCAAACAGTGCTATGTCGTCGATGGTCATAAACATTTAGATAACAACATCTATTACTTTAGCAACAGCCATTGTTTCATGTCAACTAAATTATCTAAAATTGCTCAATAGCTGATATAGACCAGGATGCGGGTAGATTAGATGGCACGATGAAGGTCACCGGGTTGGTAACAGCATAATTGATTTAATAAGAAGAAATAAAAAAAAAACAATTAAGCTATTTTCGCCAACTCTCCGATATTCCTTCACGTTTGCTATTTTCGGTGACAGTTTTCAAAACACAAGTCGTAACACATGCTGGTACAGTTATAATTATATGTATATATATAGTACTGGGCGTGAAAGATGACTATCTGGCTTTTGCTATATCTAGTTAGGTGATATATGAAAGACTCTTAGCTGAGCTTCTATTGAGAGACCAGGTAATAAGCATATATTTCTGTATCTGGTATTTCTGCATGATTTATCGGCCAACTTATTCCATTATGTGATGCATAAAACAACCCATTGCATCACTATTCTAACAGTTGATGTTATACTATCATGCATTCAAAGAGCAGTGTCAGTAATATTAACTGACTGTTAACCACATTAAAATGAAATTACGTGATGTCATTATAACAAAACGAATGTTTATATTTTTTAATAAACTATTTTAAAATAATTCTCATGACTGTTGATTGTGAAATAAAACCATTAACAAGAACACAACGGTTAGAAGAGCAGCTTAATAAAAGGATGTTGTAGGGGAGATTGTTTTGTTTTTATTCTTTATACTGGGGGACTAATAACACATTGGACATATGGCCTTTCGTAAGTTAAACTGATTTTGCACATTATGGACTGCATAATATGGTTCAATCGTCAACCACCCTGATATTATACTGCTTTTAACTGCACATTACTGAATAGATTCGTAATTCCCAATAATTCATCACCATTTAAATAGTATTATGTTTATGGCTAAGTCAAACAGTGAGTACGAAAAAGGCCAAAAATCAGTTGGTGAATCCGAACCAAGAACAATTCAATTGGAAGAATTCCTAAATAAACAATCAACACGCTTGTTAATTATTGTGTTGAATTGATTAAGCTCAAAGTCGTGGATATCTTCAGCACATTAATATTCATCATAGAAGCTTATTAATGTTTAAGTATCACCATTAGTTTAATACTTTCGTCAACAAGACAAAGACGGGATTATTTGCGGGTGATGGATATAATATGAGCTTAAAGTGGACACCAACAATAAAAACCACGGTATTTGACACAAGGCAAGTTAGCTGACACTAAGCAAAGCAGCTAACACTGGTTAGCCTATTGTTGTTATTATTATTATTGATGAGCATTTTTCTACCGTTTGTAGTATTGTGTGTGTATGTGTGTGTTTTAGACCTCTCCACCCCTGTTTCTCTCTTTTGGAGGACTGTCTGTGCTGGGAGACTTCCTGGTAGTTAACTGTTAATCTTCACCTAATTGTTCCAGGTAGAAATGCCATTAATCGACTGTTTAGAGACAATAATTTCGTTTGATATTGGTTTTTACTCCATCTAAAGATCGCTTTCCGGATCATTTGTCACTCATCAGTTACTCGTCCTTAAATCACAGGAAGATGTTTATTTTTTCGGCAATTTTATCATCAACTCTCCAGTTTATTAATGAAGTTAACAGAGAAACGTTTGTACATAAATAACCTTAATAATTTTACTAACAGGCAGAATGGTCAGAAGCATAGACACAAATGATCAAATAATAAAGGTATCAGTATATTTTACGTTCGCTGGTTTACGTTTTTGTTGGCTATTTGTTCTTGAATGATACAAGACGTGATAGATTAGGAACCTTATTCATAGTGTAAAAGGCATGTACAATGTTGATAACAATGACGAACGATTATGATGATGATGATGACGATGACGACGATGATGTTGATGATAAAGATAACACTACTACTACTACTAATACTAAAACTAATGCTAATAATAATTCTACTATTAATACTACTAATAATAATGTTTATTTAATAAATCTCCCTTACTAGCAGGAGCCATTCAAAGGCGCTGTACAAATAATAATAATATAATAATACCCCAAATAATATGTCTATAAAAACCCTGTAAACAATTTAAAAGATAACAATTATTTATCTGTGAAAGCGACCTTCAACAGGTGTGATTTTAGAACAGATTTAAAATTATTTCCAAGAGACGACGCATTTCTAATATTTGCCGGCAACCTATTCCACAAATTGGGGGCTGCAACACTAAACGCACAATCACCATATGACTTGAGCCGAGACACTGGCACCTGCAATAGTATCTGACTGGATTACCAGAGTTTTCGGGATGACTTTCTAATGGACACCAGTTCACACAGGTATTCTGGCGCCATATCATTAATAGATTTATAAGTTATTAACAGAGTTTTGAAATGGATACGCTGTCTAACAGATAGCCAATGTAGTTTTGAAGAATTGGAGTAATATGATCATATTTTCGAGTATTTGTCACTATGCGAGTGCACTATTCTGAATTCGCTGAAGCGATTAATGTTATAATCAGATATGCCGTATAACAGGGAGTTACAATAGTCTATACGAGATGTAACAAAGGCATGGACTACAGTTACAAGTGTTTCTTGTGTCAAGAATGTTTTTAAACAGTGGATGTTCTTAAGATGGTAGTAGGCAGCTCGGCATACTGATGTGACATGTTCATGCATGTTAATACATTGGTAAAAAATAACCCCTAGATTTTATACTGAGCCATTAAGTGTAATGGAAGATGCACCCATCTGTAATGCTGGTGTCCTTGGGGATTTAACACAATGTAGTGATGCAAAATATATAATATTTGTTGTATTATTATTTAGTTTTAGAAGATTTTGAGTCATCCATAGTCATCCATAGTCGAATATCATAAGAAACTTAGCTCGATTGTCATCAATGTCATCCTATGATGGCGATTGGTGATGATCAGCCTTTACTAGTACCCCGAGTTAGTCACCATGAATCAACAACAGGATAAAGACAAATGTCGCTATACTATAGGACCTATGTTAAAAGATATCTGATCTTAGGCCGGGAAAAAATATCTAAAGTTTTGGGTTCCAACATTAGTCATCTCCAAATAGGTCCGATATCACTTTGCTGCTCACTCGTTGCATAGTAATTGCTTTTGCATAATCATCGTTAATGGCAATTTCTCGGATGGTCAATTAACGGTATTCCATGATCAAATTGCGTACTAATTCAGACACATATGAATTTCGGTTTGTTGGTCTATCATAACACTAGTCACTGTCAACCGAAATTCTGCCATCTGTAAACCGGTTATACCATTCTATTATTTGTGTAGACCCACTTTTGCTGAAGGCAAAACTAGATTGATGCATTAAGGCTGCTAGAAATATTCCGTCGTGAGAAGTAAAGTTTAAATGCGACGAGCATTTGATACACAACCACGAACATCGATTATCTGTCAAAAACTGTCTAATCGGGCCAGGCAATAAGATTTACTATCGCAATAAGATTTACTACCAATCCGCTACAACTGGTTTCCAAGAAATAAATGATAGGGTTCTATTTAGATATACCTCATATGCTTATATCAATATATTTACAAATCAGAATGTTTCTAGTTACTTTAATTCGCGTTCAAAGAGCACACAGGCACACACATGCATGTGTGTGCCTGTACATATACTCATTTAACACAATTACTAATTATAGATGCACTTCACGGAGCATGACAAAACATCTAATAATAGTTATAATAATAATAATAATAATATTAATAATAATTTTCCATTTCCGAAGTACAGTGATTTTCTCATACTAATGTATCATATTGTCCACAGTTTTGTATTACACTTATTCGTTGATCTGGTATTTTTGGTGGGGGATTACGTGCAAGCACTTTACTGCTCATTTGCTAATTTAGACCAATCAGATCAAAATCTAGATCAAGAGACGTAACACACGGCTTTTGTGTTTCTTTGATTAGCCTTTATCAGTTTGTAAGAAGCTACATCCGTAGTTTCACAAACACTATGAAAATGTTTTTCTGGAAATTAAAGCCGAATAAAAAAAATTCAAAGATATTCTCTCACCCTCCCTTTATTGGTGTATGTAGTATGGGGTGAAGGCCCAAGTAAATGACGAATTCCTGTAGTTGGATGTCATTAGACTCCCCCATCTCTCTCTCTCTCTCTCTCGCTCTCTCTCTCTCGCTCTCTCTCTATCTCTCGCTCTTTCTCTCTCTCTCGCTCTCTCTCTCGCTCTCTCTCTCTCTATCTCTCTATCTACTCTCTCTCTCTCTCTCTCTCTCTCTCTCTCTCTCTCTCGAATATTTGAGGCCGGCTTCAATTATCCCAATTACCTATGATGACCTGTAATTATCTGTATTCTGGGATTACATTGTCTATTGTACCACGAATGTTCCTTATACATTTTAAATCCACTATAATACATAATTACATGATTTGATTTACCTTCATAAAAACAAAACCGATCATATATATATATATATATATATATATATATATATATAAAATGATAAAGCTGTATATGTACAACATTAGTTTTATAAATTGTCAGTCCATCTGCAATAAAACTGTTGAAACTTGAGATGATATTAAGCACATGAATTTCGATGCTCCTTGTTATTACCTGGACTTGCCTGCCTGGCAATATTTTAGACCACCATATTGTTGGTGATATGTCTCGAGATGAATATTCATTCCAATACTAGAAATGCATAAGAAAATAGGAATAGTCAGACATATTTCTTATAATTCATGAAGGATCGAAGACTATATTAATTATGCTTGATTTGTATGCAGCTTTTGGTGTAATCGATCATCCGATACTACTGAAGCGTTTATCATTTTTCTTTGGAATCAAGAAAATGCCATTAACTTGGGTAAAGTCATACCTCGTCGACAGAACTCAATGTGTTTCTGAGGCTGATAAAACATCACTAGATGTCTTCATTTTGATGTACTACAGAGATCCATTTTATAAAGAATTGCTGTATGTATACTAAACTAGTTGGTGAAATTACTATACAGCATAATATTAAATTTCATTGTTATGTCGACGATACACAAGTGCATATGACTTTAAAGATTCTTGATAAAAGGATGACATTTCATCTTCAATTAAAGCTTGTATTGAAGACATTCGTGTTTGGATGAACAGCAACATGCTGAAATTAGGCGCCTCCGTGGTCTAGCGGTAGCGTGCTGGACCACAGATCACTACCACCCGTGTTCGAATCCCGGCGTGGGCATATCTGAAGGTTGTTTCGTCTTTCACTTCGTCTCATTACCTTTGGAAGTCGCTCGGCCCATTTAGCCTACCTTGTGTACAAAAGTGAATAAGAATAAGAACCAATCCATTGTTCTCTCATCAACGCAACACGTGAAGTAAACTGAGAATCTTCGAATTATGACAGAATCCACTTATATACATTCTGTCGTATTTGTAAGAAGTCTAGGGATTATATTGGATAATAATCTAGGAATGGTAAAAGCGGGTGAGTTATTGACGTAAATCTTGTTATTATCAAATAATAAATATTGGACTTATTCGAAGACTTTAATCCACATCCTCATTATTTCTCTGCTGGACTGTGGTAACGTATTGTTACATAATATCTCTGAAAAACCGCCCACAACGAGTGCATAACTGTGCTACAGGTCTAGTGAAACACACTCATAAAAGGGAACATATAACACCAGTTTTGTTCCAACTGCATTGACTTCCTATGCGTTTCAGATCACTGTACAAGATTCTGTTTCACACATTCCATATACTGAGTGGAAAGGTAACACTGTATTTAAACGATATACAAGAGAGATTGATCCGATCTGAATCCAGTTTACTTTTTACAGTACCAAAATATGACAAGCTGGCGCACTACGTCACACAATAACCCCTAGCGAGTGTAATACACACTAGATATGGCTCATGGAAGTTCGGAAATTAAGGATTTTGTGAGCATTTTAATGGACATATGATAGCTAGTGATTATAATTGTTTCGAGTGCGGTAGTGCATCTAGTAGGGAATAACATAATTGTCTGTTACGTTATATTTACTTCGAAATGTGAAATTTCTTTTCTCGTCATCTTTAACTAATGTATTTGAGGTGGATTAACCAACATTTACAACTCAACAGTACTAGGCAGAATGTACATAATGGTTTACAAGGTTTACCTTTTTGCTACCATTTCAATTTACAATGACTTAAATTTGTGGTGGTCAACGGTATATAGTTTATAATGTATATAAGTGTATAATGTGCGTGCATACATAGGGGTATGTCTGTGTGCATGCGTGCTTGCGCGTGTTTGACGTTTTATGTGTTTATAAGTATATTTTATTAATACTACTATTAACATCAACAAATTCTGATATATCTATGTTCTACGTGGTCTGTATAGATCTAGAGAGGTTAGTGGTCATTCAGAGCATTAAATGCTTGTACCAGAATCTTGTATTAGATCCTGTAGCGTATGGGAAGCCAGAGAAGTTCCTTCATAACTGATATGATGTTACCACGGTGAGATGTTCTGGTGGTAATGTATTCTAGACACGCTGTTGTTTGTCTATTAAGATGTTGGACATGTCGTGTAGCAGAGCAATATAGTAGTCCAAACGTGATGTCACAAGTCCATTCACTAGTGATTTTGTGGCTTTATTAAACAAGTAGCGTTTGATGTAGCCGATATTCTGTAATTGACCACAACCTTATCTGCATACAGTTTTCCAGGATCATGATGGAGTCGAACATGACACTTAGATTCCTCACACATGGTGTAGATGCAATTAAAATATGTTCTACGGTAATCGTGATGGTATGATACAGTTCGGTGTCTTCAGCGTAAAAGTGGAGGCCTAATCCATGGGCCAAGTGGATTGGTGTATACATTATTGTTATTATGTCCTAGTACAGATCCCTGAGCTAAGCTACATTCCATCAGGACATGTTCGGACAGTTCTACATCGACACACACAGTCTGGTATATGTCTGTGAGATATGACGTTATCCAGGAGAATGGATTGCCTGGGAAGCGGAAGCAATGCTGATGGCGATGCAGTAATTATCATGATCTATGGTGTGAAATTTGGCATATAAATCAAGCAAAACGAACACGGAAACAGAACCTTGATCAAGAGACTGTAGAATGTCATTTTGTACTTTGAGTAGAGCTGACTCAGTTGAGTGATACATCATGTATGCTGATTGATAACATCCATGGAGGAAGCTTATCACAACGTGGGGTTCCAGGTGTGCACCAACAACCTTCTCAAAGACATTAGAGGTGAGTGGGAGATTAGACACTGATCTGTAAAGTTTCTGTGTAAAGGATCCAGTTCTGTCTTCGTGAGAGATGCTCGATACGAGGTCTCTGGGAATGTAGCTCGCCTCAATTGAAGTATTTTTGACAAATGCCACTAAATGTAGGACTTCATACAAACATTGCTTTAAAGACCATTTTCACAAGATTTATCAGGCGATTTTTTGATAATGGCTATTACGCACGGTTGGGACCCAGGAGCAAATGATACAAGCGGCTCTAACACATCTGCAAGTTTTCCAATAATTGGATAACAGGGCTAGCAATAGATTATACATCATGTCTGATAAGATCAAATTTATAATAATATGCTAAACTTGTTTACATATAAATAAAAATGAAACTAACCGAATTCATTAATTAGAACATCAAATATGAACTAGCAGAACTGATTTAAATACGATGCCAAACCCTCTTTGGTGTCACAAATACCTAATTCTAAAATTAAAAATATATACTCCCTTCATAACTTGGCAAGGGACAGACTCAACAACTGAGCTTCACTTCATTATATTAATTTCGTATTTGACAAGTACTATGGCCATTTCTGTACTGAAATTAGATTTCTGTTAAAAATAAACACATCATCGAAGGAAAATAACAATTCTTATAATCTATTTTTCTGAGTGATTTTCTATATTAGAAAGAAGATTAGTTCCAAAGACTATGTGTCAGGGAAAATGAATCGTCTAACCGAGCTGTGTGTCAGTATGTAGCACTGATGTCAACGTCAGATAACTACGGTGTTGTTAGTAGCTGACTGTGACAGAACTATGTCCTTCCCCCAAGCTACGGTATCCATTCATCTCTTCGGTGATAGGATCAAGGCGGCCATGGTGTCGTGATAGTGGACAATCGAGATACTGAGTCGTCGGAATACATGTGGGATATATAAAAAAAATATCAACATACAAACAAATAGAATATATGTGTTTAGAACCGAAAACATATTTACAAGTGCTTTGTCCACGATTTTTGTATTTGGTAATATTGATCATGATAACTATTATTTTCAATATGTTGTTAGCTTACCCTTTATAAATGATGTTGTGGTTGACTGGCCTCTTGGTAGAGATAAAAGAAGGAAATTACCTTTTCATCTGCTTATTGTTTTTATAATCGTTGGTTTTAGACAGATCCAGTTTTTGTTTGACTAAGAGCTCATTTCTTTTCCGAGTAGCCATTAGATTCACGGCAGTTATCAATTTATTATCCAGCACACACACACACACAGAACACGCACGCACATACAAACACACACACACACACACACACACACGTATATTACACACAGCATAACTTTGGTGAATGATTAACTCAAGCTTATCATTGAATCACAGGAACGTGGTGCTTACTTTAAAATGGCCTGTCAAATCGTATTTGTTGTATGTGCTTCCGTTTTCTACACCTAGCCTACAAACATCCCCTTCCCTATGGGCGTGACATATTTATTACGTGTGAAAGGCGGATTAGGCGGGCAACAAAGGCTGATGAGTAGCTCAAGTTTATTATCAATATTTATGGTTCATTTACATATATTTTCAACACGTTTCCATAGTTTGATGTAGATAGTGAAAACCATCATATCTATATAGATGTAGCCACCTTTATGAAATTACCAGTAATGTTATAAAGTCTCAATCAAAATACAGCGAATCACAGTTGAATTAGTGACTTATTAGTAAATTCCCTTTTAATTAGTGTAATATAAAACACAGATCATTGAGTGTTGGATGTTCCATATACATGAAGAATGTTTTGATTCTGACTAATTACCGAATTTATGGACTGAACAGTTGAATAAACTTTAATACCTGAATTATATGTTTCCAAGAATAAATCATTTGTTGCACGATTTTCTCTCCCCCCCCACACACACACACATACACACACACATACACACACAACTTAACACTGATATGTCAGTAACGTGCAGTAACTGGTTATTGTATTTATATATTTAAGACTTTTTAGTCTCGAAGGAATTTCGATTTGGTTCAAGCTTCCGTTCTAATATGTGGGTTTTTTAACAAGTCTCCGTAATATTTACCTGTATGATCAGATAATGTAATCAACTTTTGCATTGGTTTCGTATAAAAAATTATCACTTCTCCAGCTGTGTGTGCGCGTGTGCCTGTGTATGTGCGTGTGTGCATGCTTGTGTTTACTTACTTGATTGCTGTGTGTGCGCGATAAATACGTAATCCCCATAAACGTAAAGACATGTTTATGTGTATAGAATTACTGACTCAGAAAGCAGCATGAATGACTTTGGTATTTGAGATTATGAGATTATTATGCAACATTATATATAATACATTTATCGGTTGTAAAATGTTGTAATGAATCCGGCTCGCTTAGAATGATTTTTTGTGGTGATGTTTTATATTATATATCTACATCTACAACCGTACATCAACTCATCTTTCCAAAAAGGACATAATTTACATCAGAGCAAAAGGTCAAATCTTTTAACAGATAACATCGTTCATTTTTACATTGTCATCTATCCAAAGTTGAGTACAAAGTTTATATTTATCTCTAGGTATTTTATTTCGTTTGTAATATTCTGAGGACCCTAACTTTTCTACAGAATATTTATGATAAAAAGATAAACTAGAAGATTGCTTCAAGAACACTAGAAACGATTATAAAACTGATGGTTCGTTATCGTATTTTCGAACCAAAACTATCAATCACAGTTCTAATTACATTGTTACTAATACGTTTTGACACGTACATTTTATTTAAAGACATGTATGTATATAAAGTAATAGTAGTAGTAGTAGTAGTAGTAGTAGTAGTAGCACTAGCATTAATAGCAGTAATAGCAGTAGTAGCAGTAGTAGCAGTAATAATAATAATAATAATAATAATAATAATAAGTGCCACCCACGGGCTATAATATCCATGGAAAATCAATGGATTATGTAACGGCGGATAACGGTAACACACAAATCTGAAGATGTTGTTTTGTTTTGGCCAGCAACATAAATAATTTATTAATATTTTTTTCCATATGTATCTCATCTGTCACAAGAGACACTTTGATCATCCGTAACACAAAATGAATACGCCAATAACGTCACGCGAATAACAGACAGTAGACAGCTCTCTCCAACTGGAAGATAATCCTCTATATAAAAAGTGATATAGTTCAGAACCAGCTGTGTTATTATAAGTTATTTATAGCTTAGAATTGATTAATAATATTAAGCGTTTATGACTGGAAATTATCAATCGTGGTGAATTTATGAAATCTGTTTTAGTTGTTATTTACATATACGACTATAAGCTACAGTAATCCATCAGGAGCCAACCAATAAACCATTCATTGCTGGGTCAAACAGTGAGAGTACATCAAATCCTAACAGCCAGTTATTGGATCCGAACCGATGATATCTCAATTCGGTAGCCAATCTAGGTGTGTTTTAATAGTGTCTAATTGTGAACCATAATGTTATATTACAGGATTGTTGTAGGAACTGGATAAAATAACTTCTTTCTTACTTCACAAGTCGTCAACAATTTATCGTCTAAGTCATTCCTCAAACAAAACTCGCAATATATAATTTTGATAATTCAGACTTTCGGATTTCTTTAATATCCGGTCGACATCGTCTTAATGTGTTTGAAGGCGAGGAAACTAACAAGAGAGCTGAAATTGTAATGGCATATAGCAGTATTCATCTTTCCTTGTAATGCACTGCCTCACCTGTCTCATGTGCATCTATCCGCATTATTATTCGTTGTCGTTCCAACCTTAAGTAGCGACTCAGGGTTTATATTAAAACTTCAATCATTCACTAATTTCCGCAGGTTTCCAATAATGTTTGGTCCGTTATGGTGATTATTTACTTTCGTATTAATTTTTCTCTCATGGCACTCTCAATAAGTTAATTATCTTGGAGTTAGATGAAACGAAATGTCATTCTCGAACAACGTCACCTGTTGGTATGCACTTCCTTTGGCTGCCGTAATACCTGCGTTTAGATAAAGTTCTCTTCATCTGGAGACTAAGTCTTACAACCTCTCTATCGTAATAGTCTATGTAATAGTCGGCTTCATCCGGGATCTGAATGTGTGTGTGCGTGTGGGTGTCCATGTGTATGTGTGAGTATTTGTTGATATATATATATATATATATATATATATATATATATATGTTTGTATGTGTGTGTGTGTGTGTGTGTGTGTGTTTGTGTGTGTGTGTGTGTGTGTGTTTGTGCTTGAGTGTGTATGTGTGAGTGTGTGTGTGTTTGTTTGTGTGTATATGTGTGTGTGTGGTTGGGTGTGTGTGCATGTGTGTGTATGCATGTATCTGTGTCTAGGTATGCGTGTATGAATGTGTGTGTGTGTTATCTTATCGAGCTAAGTCTTCACGTGGCAGTCAATCTGGTCAGCAATTGTGTGAGGTAGCAATCGAGTAGCTACCGCCACAACGATACATGACCCAGACACAAATACACAGACAGCTACGCTCACGCACCCGTATAAGGCCTCTGGTCTACAGATATTACTTCGTCATGTAATTCTTAACAACACCCTAGTATACCTTCCATCGGCTACCTCAACTGTCATTAATGTCGTCATTTGATGTTTGTGAGGTGAAGACCAACTCCTTCCAACCTTCTTCATCAACAGAATGTAGAGTTAACGACCATGAATCAACAACAGCGTACAGCCAAATGTCTCTATACCATTGTGTTGGCGCTCATTCAGATACCTGTTTTGACCTGGAGATGTATGTCTCCGACCTGATAAGGTCATGGACTCTGGTGGGACGTATAACTGGAGGTCTGATGCTAACTATCCTCGTGCTCTTCCTGGTCTGCTGCGGCTGTGGAGGATCTAGAAAGCTGGCACGGAATCTCCGTACTCATGAGCTTATCAACTATCAGACGTTAGATAGTAAGTATTGGTCATAGAGTAGATGTGAGACAATGGTGTGAATAAAGGAGTTGGTCTCCTTGATCAAGGTCATTCTGTGCGAGTGATTATACATCCTGACCGTCTTACAGTAATGTTTGTCTCTAGAGAGGATGTCCGAACTTTACTTTCTTCACTGTGACATCTAACATAAATTGTAATCTGTTTGGTTTTACTCCAGTTCAAAGTCTCAAATAGATGTCAGGCTTTGAAGGTTATGTGATCTTTGGTATTGACGTTAACGGTAATATTTATTAGATATACCATGTATGGATACATACACGCGCATACACACACACATACATACATACACATTATACATGCATCATCCAGAGTTTAAATTTAAGATTGGAGTTTTTCTATGTCATTGCCTTTTTAAACACTACTAAAACACAAATAATAAATATCACATTAAGATAATGGACTGTCATTGAGAAAGTATAGGTTTTCACAAAGCAGTAACTATATGAAGATGCTAATAAAAATAGATATTTTAATCCAGGACGCTATCTACAGATAAAAGCGATCAAATAAACATTCTCAGTCAGCCATTTTAATTTACCGTGCATGGTATATTCATTGAAGAAGCTTGGTGCCTCACAAATTAGTCTTATGCTTTTATCGATGGCAACCATTTGTTCGTTATTAGTTAGACATACTCGTATGTATGATAATCAAATCACAAATAATATTGATTCTTATAAAAGTGGTTATTGTGATGAGATAAGTAAATTACCGATACCATCTTAGACCAGACTATTTTAGTATGAATGACAATAGACTATTGGACACAGGGTTCAAATCTATTTCTGATAATATTTCATTCCCCTATTGTTCTTCATTTATTATTTGACCTTCTCATCCGTTTATAATGACTAATTTCAGAAATCGGCAGACATAAGACAACAATGAGCTTCGGAGTCAATAGACACGTCGGAATAATGACAAAGGGAGGAACTTCGGCCATGTCCAGCTGTCGGTGACATCAAAGAGTGAAGAAGGGAAGCGAATAGCTGGTGGGTTATTCCTGCTTTCTGGAGAAGACAACAATGACTACGTTAATGATAAAGACGATGACTATCTTCTGGAAAATGTGGAGCCGGATAATGTTGCCATCAGGATACCACTCTTATCGTCGACAATACTTCCCGAAGTCACTAACAATATAAATACTGGATCGAGCCCCATAAATGATAGGGGTTCTCTTGTTAAGCAGGTCAGAATCATTGTGCCCAGTGACAGCGACGAGGAGGATGGACCAGACTTTGTTTAGACGTCTTTATATTAATGGCGACATATTGTGTCCTCGCTATTTTTGTTTTAGTGTTATAGTGTTAGTGTACTGAGGTTGGATTCGGACGCTGGTTCCGTCGGATTGCAGACATTGCTACTTACTCGTAACCAGCAAGTCGATTGGTTATTGATATTTGCGGGATATTTGTACGTACTAATTAGTGATCGATCGATTTATTTGTTTATTAAGGTATTGATTGATTGATTCAGTTAGTGACTGAGTGAGTGGTTGACAGGTCATATAGTGGGAATGAGGAAGTATCGTTCAAAAATAGTGTATGAAAAAAACACTATCACAGAAAGTGCTTAAAATCGCCTTCACTTTATAACTAGCATAAGTTTCATCAACATTTATTCATCCTAATTGTTCATGAAGCTATTGTAACTGCGCATGGAATAACAACACATCATGTTTCTGCCTCATAAACGTAATCTAACAACGGTTTAGCGCCCCACATTGCCATCATGAAAACACTTTACAACGCTAATTTGGCATTGATTTATCCACAAGCTATAAAGCTAACTGACATTACAAACTGATACCCATTGTCTTCAGTTGGCTTCTTGTTTCTGAGTATGTGACAGTGACCGTGTGCACCCATTGTGTTGTCGCCACTGGTCATAAACATTTAAAAAATAACATCTACTACTAATTTCTCTAAGATCTTCGATTGGCCGAGATAAGTATGGATGCAAGTGGGGTAGATGGCACGTTGAAGGTCAACGGGTTCGTGACAGCATAATTAGTTTAATAATGAGGAACAAAAAGTAATTTAGCTATTTTCTTCAATTCTAAGATCTTCCTTCAATAATATTGTTCCACGTTTGCTATTTTCGGTGTCAGTATTCTAAGCACCAGTTGTCACACATGCTGGTCAAGTTATAATTAAATATACGTATTGCACTGCGCCTGAAAGATGACTATCTGGCTTTGATTATCTTGTTGGAGGATTTACGAGGGCTCTTAGATGAGCTTCACGGGAAAGTCCAGGTAATAAACATGCCTTTTGTGATGGATTAAACAACCTGTTATACTACTATCAGTTGATGTTATATTATCATGCTTTCAAAGAGCATTGTCAGTTACATTAACCGACTGCTAAAGGTATCAAAATGAAATTACGTGATGTCATTATGAAAAGGAATATATATATTGTAGATTAAATTGTTGATTGTGAAATAGAACCATCAATCTGAACACAACTGTTAGATGATAAAGGGGGTTAGTAAGGGGGATTGGTTTTGTTTTTATTCTTTATAGTCGCTTGGACATATGGCTGTTCGTAAGTTAAACTTATGGACTACATGATATGGTTCCATCGTTAACCACCCTGATAGTATACTGTTTTTAGCTGTCAATGACCAGATAGATTCGTATTTCCGAATAATCCATCACCATTTAAATAATATTCCAATTATATCTGAGTCAAACAATGAGTACGGAAAGGCCAACAATCAGATGGGGAATCAGAACCGAGAACATCTCAATTGGCAGATTAATTTTTTTAGTATCTCTATTAGTTTAGTACCATCTATAACAAGACACAACCAGTACTACTGACTGGCCAAGACATATGGAATAGGATTATAAAGATTATTATTACTATTATTATTATTATTATTATTATTATTATTAATGTGCAGTTTTCTATTGTTTGTAGTATGGTTAGCGCCATTACTCGAATCAATTTTCATGAAAGGAGTGTAGTTTATTACATTAAGGATGATGCTTCTTTATTTCGGTGAAAATATTTATCATATTTCTCTTCCATCGTACTTCCATCTATGGATCAATAATGTACATTAGTGTCAGGATCTTAATACCATAATTGAATGAAATAGTTGTTGTGGATGTACTATTTTCTTTTAAGTCATGTAATTTATCACTTTCAATGAACATTAACATTTCCAGGCTATTTCTTATATCATACTATTTCCCTCCCCCCTCTCTTTCTCTAGCCCCTCTCTCTCTCTCATCTCTCTCTTGTTTTTTCCCCAGCGATTTCATCTTCAACTCTCAAGTTTGTCAATGAAGTTAACAGAGAAACTAATTACGCATAAATACCCTTATTAACTTTACTGACAGGTAGAATGTCGGGCACAGACACACAAATGATCAATTAATAATAGTATCAGCATATATTGACCTGGTTAATTTACATATTTGTTGACTGTTTTTTTCTTCAATGGTAAAATACGTGATAGATCAGGATCTTAAAACATAATCTATAATGTCGACGACAATGACGAACGATTATGATGATCATGAAGATGATGATATTGATGAACAATAACTATAATAATAATAATAATAATAATAATAATAATAATAATAATGTACCTTAAAATCTGTATTGATAAGATACCCAAATTTTCAAAGGTTCACACATATTATTGTTGAGCAACCTTCCATTATATATCATAATATTCAGGATATGACTCTGAACAGAATCCCTTCTCTATCAAACCCGAATGCTACAGCCCATAACCATCAGAACGTCATTTTGTTTTTATTGCAATATTTCTTCATCTAGAAGTCTTCCACGTAAAAGCAGACTCTTTGAGGTGATAATGATGGGAGGACAGTTGTCGGAAACTACAGAAATTAGGCACTAACATAGAGACGTCCGCGATCACGCGCACTCAAGTCATTCAGGCTGCAAGTCTTCCTTTGTTGTCAAACTCTACATAAATGACACCAGAGTCAGCCTTCAATAACCGACTATGTCCATCACTTATCTCGATTACAATCAATGTTATCTAATGGTCATGAAGGGTGATGATCAGGTCTTTCCAGCTTCTCACATTGAGATATACACCATGAATCAACAGCAGCATACAGACAAATTTCGCTACACCGTTGTTTATCCGTTTATTTGGATACCAATATTAACGACCTGTGGTGGCGTGGTTAGTTATAGCGTAAGATTCGTAACCAAACTTTTGAATCTACGGAGTTGCAATGATGTCATGTGATGGCTGGGTCACTTAGCCAGATGTGAGAACCTGAGAATACGTGATGGATATGTGTATGTGTAACGCTTTGCGCCTTTAATGCCAGCATACATTGTATCCTCATTTGGGAATCGAGATATGTGCTGGATTGTTACAGGTCTGAGTCAGGGATAATAATATGAATAGTGCCTTAGCAGTACTATCTATTTTAATAGGGTGCTATTATTATTATTATTATTATTATTATTATTATTATTATTATTATTATTAACCACAGAATCATAATATGTTATATTTCTGTCTTAACCTGAGGCCATCTATGATGATGAATTTTTATAAAAGTGGCATTCTGACGGCTGGCCTTAGGGCAATAATAAGCTTCGCGACCAATAGAGACGCGGTTGAAGTTCTAAATAATCTACGCTACAATACGATTGACTTTTCACAGGTTTTGTTGAGCATAGATGTTAAGAGATGTTTGAGAGATTCCCGTTCTTAGCATGAAAGATGTCTTCTTTGTATCAATGCAATGACGAATCGGCTAGAAAATGGATTCACGCTTTGTGATTCCCAGTGCCAGAAGCCTTTTTCACACATTGGTAAAATTCGAGTATATGGCATATATAATGTATGATGTGCAAAATATCATATCATAATATAAACATTGTATATGTTGTCTTCTAAAAGGTCAGGGATAATCTGTTAAAGAAATATTTTGTCAATGTTTTACATGACTCAGTTAATAAAACCAGGGGTCTACTTTATCCGATTTTACCATTGAAGATCTCATTACAGAAGATTAAGTACCACCTGGCTCCAAGAGACTGCTTACTTTGCGGAAGTAGTGTTACTTGGTCTACACCTATAATGCATCATCCTACAAACGCTGTTCTGTACAGGTGTTACTTAATCCGTCACACTGTCATTATGTCGACCAGGCAGATATACATCAAGATCAAGAGAAGTAACGCGTAGCTCTCGTGGTTTCATTGATAAGGTGTTGCCTTTATGAGTATGTGAGAAGCTACAGCCATAATTTCACACAATGAAACAGTTTTTCCGACAAATAAAGCCGAATTTTTATATATTTAAGATATTTTCTCGCCCTCCTTTTATCGTTCGATGCCATATGAGTTGAATAAAAGAAGACCAAGCTAAATAATGAATTTCTGTCGTTGAGTGTCATTAGACCTTTCCTCTCTCTCTCTCTCTCTCTCTCTCTCTCTCTCTCTCTCTCTCTCTCTCTCTCTCTCTCTCTCTCTCTCTCTCTCTCTTATCTTTCTCTCTTTTCTTCTCTCTTTTTCCGCTCTCTTCTCTCTTCTCTCTCATTCTCTCTCTTTCTCTCTTCTCTTACCTATCTTCTTTTCCTCTTTCTCCTTCTCTCTCTCTCTCTCTCTCTCTCTCTCTCTCTCTCTCTCTCCTCTTAATAGACCTTTATACCTATAATAATAACCTTTAATTACCTGAACTCTTGGATTACATTGCTAAACGTCTTTATTCGCGAGCAAGGTCTAATTGTATCTATTGTAGCACGAAGGTTCCTTCACTTTTCTAACTACATATCCCTAGTTAAACCTTGAAGATTTATTTATTGCCACTTTATCTTCATCATGCGAAATATACAATCTAACGTTATATGTATATATGTATAACACCAAACAAAAACTCCAGATGAATATTCATTACATCATGCAGCGCGGATTTACACAAAAAGGCATTCACTGATTAGCGAAACTCACGATATGCACACTTAGTTATGATTGTATCTTAGATCTTGTCATCTCTTCTCGAATGGATATGTTTCTTTATTTTGTGGTGTCTGATCAGTTCCTTATAATATTGATTTATAGTTACAGAAACCATCTTTTACACCAGGTGTTTTTTCATCCAGAAATAAAAGTCAATTAGCAAGAATTAAAGCTTACTGAGAATTAAAGAGGGAAAACTTAATTACCTTTTACGTTTAATTGGCTGTTATACAATTAATCAATTAGGACATTTAATAGCGGACATGTTTATATATATATATATATATATATATATATATATATATATATATATATATATATATACAGTATTTGTAAGTATATATCTACGTATGCATGTATGTATGTATGTATTTATGTGCGTACGTGCGTACGTGCGGGTATGTGTGATGTATGTATGTGTGATCGGGTTAAGCCTTCAAGTAGCAGGCGATGTATTCAGGCATTGTGCGAGGTAGCAATCGATTGGCTATTTCCACACCGTCACAGGGCCCAGCCACAAATACACAGGCAGGCGCGCTCACGCAAGCACATGATACCTCTGGTCTACAGGTATTCCTCGTTATTTAATTCTGAACGACACCAGCGTGTAACTTCCATCAGTTATCTCTACTGTCATCAATGTCATAATGTAATGGCGATGAAGCGAAGCTTTTTCCATCCTTCGTTAGAACGGAAAGTAGAGTTAACGACCATGAATCAACAACAGCGTACAGCCAAATGTCTCTATACTGTTGTGTTGGCCGCTCATTCGGATAACTGTATTGACCTGGAGCTGACTACCTCTGATCCGATACGATCATGGACTCTGTTAGGATGTATAATTGGAGCTCTGATGTTAACTGTACTCATCCTCTTCCTGGTCTGCTGTGGCTGTGGAGGATCCAGAAAGTTGGCACGGAATCTTCATGCTCATGAACTTGTCAACTATCAGACGTTAGAGAGTAAGTATTGATGATAGAGTAGATGCAAGAGAATGATATGAGTGAAAGCGCTGGTCTCCTTGATCAAGGTCATAATGTAAGAGTGATTTTACATCCTGACCGTCTTACAGTAGATGGGGGAGTTTATTTATATAATCACGATGTGCCAACATCTCTCTCTTCACTATGACATCTAGAATAAATTGTAATCTGTTTTTTACTCGTGTTCAAAGTCTTAAAGCGAACGCAAATCTTATTAAATACATGTCAGCCTTTGCGGGTTTGTTCTCACCCATACACATATTCACGCGCGCATTCACATATACATACACACATACACATTATACATATCTCAGAATGAAAAGTTGTTGCTTTGGATTCAGATCAATGGGCCATCATCGAGAGTTTAAATTCACGATTCGAGTTTCTCTATGCCATTGCCTTATTAAACTTTGCGAAAACACAAATAATACAACGGTCACATTAAGATAATTGACTAAGCAGTAACTTTATGAAGATGCTAATCAGAAAATAGACCAGCAATTTAACTCAGGAGGCTATCTACAGATAAAAACGATAAAATAAATATTATCAGCCACTCATTTTAATTTACGGTGAATGATATACTTATTCTAGAAGCATGGCGCCTCACAAATTTGAGTTTTATACTTTCATCGACGACAATCATTCGTTCGTTATTAGTTAGACATACTCTTAGTTATGCTAAATCACAAATAACATTGATTCCTATTTAAAAGTAGTTATTGTGATGAGTTAAGTAGATTACGAATACCATCTTAGATCCGTCTGTTTTAGCACAGGGACATTTCCTTGTTGATTGCATGAATGACCATAGACTATTGGACCTAGGGATCCACTGCCGGCTGATCTATTTATGATAATCGTTCATTCCCCTATTGTTCTTGGTTTATTATTTGACTTACTCATCTGTTTACGATGACTAATTTCAGAAAGCGGCAATACGACCTCTGGACATATGACAACAATAAGCTTCCGAGCCAATAGACACGTTGGAATAATGACAAATGAACAAAGTCTCGGCCATGTCCAGATGACATCAAAGAATAAAGACCAGAAACGTACAGCTGGTGGTTTTGTCCTGCTTTCTGTCGGAGAAGACAATGACGCCTACATTAAGGAGAAAGACGATGACTATCTTCTGGAAAGTGTGGAGCCGGATAATATCGCCATCAGGATACCACTATTATCGTCGACAATACTGCCCGACGTCAGTAACACAATAAATACTGGATCTAGGGACAAAAGTGGTGGCGGTTATCTTCCTAAGCAAGTCAGGATCATTGTTCCCAGTGACAGCGAAGAGGATGGACCAGACTTTGTTTAGCCGTCTTGTTGGTAGCTAAACTGTCGATTTAATTATTCTGAAATGACAGGAATATTAATGGCGACAGCTTTTGCCATTGCTTTTTGTTTGTTGCTACTGTGTTAACATAGAGAGGCAGAATTTGGACAATGGGCTGGTCGGATAGATAACATTGCTACTTACTAGCAACTGCCGTGTCAATACTTGTGGATATTTGTGCGTGCGAATCAGTGAGTGATAAATTAATTAACTAATTAAATGCTTTATTGAGTGAGTGAGTGAGTGAGTGAGTGAGTGAGTGAGTGAGTGAGTGAGTGAGTGAGGAGTGAGTGAGTGAGTGAGTGAGTGAGTGAGAGAGTGAGTGAGTGAGTGAGTGAAGAGTGAGTGAGTGAGTGAGTGAGTGAGTGAGTGAGTGAGTGAGTGAGTGAGTGAGTGAGTGAGTGAGTGAGTGAGTGAGTGAGTGAGTGAGTGAGTGAGTGAGTGAGTGAGTGAGTGAGTGAGTGAGTGAGTGAGTGAGTGAGTGAGTGAGTGAGTGAGTGAGTGAGTGAGTGAGTGAGTGAGAATCCGTTAATCTGAAAAGTTTGGTCACATGATAATATATCAGATAAACGTAAATGTCGGAAGGTCGAGTCCGTGTTATACAGGTAGTCTGCGTCACACATGTTTAGACCGTAAAGAAACCACAATGCCACTTATAATCTCGTGGTGTATTTATTTGTTTTCAACAATCATGACACAACAAATGATCAACTCATTTATAGTGGAGCTAAATCCGACACAGACAATAATGTGTTGGAAGTTTTTTTTTCTAGATAAACGATGTCCGGATTAACGAATTCTGACTGTATCCGAAATAAAAACACTAGCCCAGAGAATCTTTAAAATCGACTTTACTTGATTAGCTGTAATACCATCAATGTCAATTGACATATATTCATCCTAATTGTTCATGAAGCCTTTTTCGTCTCGATCAGTGACTTGCTATCTGCATAAGGAATACAGCTGTTGTACCTTAGCGTAGAATAACAACACATGATGTCTCTGTTTCATAAACATAATATAACAACAGTTTAACAGCCCCCACTGTCATCATAAAAACACTATTCGAAGCTATTCCGGCATTGATTTATCCGCAAACTGTAAAGCTAACTGACATTTTAAACTGATACCTATTGGCTCTACGTGGCCAGTTGTTTGTGATTACGTGACAGTATCCTTATGTAACCAGTGTGTTCGATTGTCATACACATTTAATTAATAACATCTACTACTTTAGCTCAAAAGTTTTTCCAGGTCTACTAAATTATCTAAACTTTTCGATTAGCCAAGATAAATATGGATGCAGGTGGATTAGTTGGCAAGCTGAAGGTCATCCGGTTGGTGACAGCATCATTACTTTAATAAGGGAGAATAAATACGCAATTTATATATTTTTACCAACTCTAAGATCTTCCTTCAATGATATTTTTCCGTGTTTGCTATTTTCGGTGACAGTATTCTAAGGACAAGTTTTAACACGTTCTGGCCAAGATATTATTAAATATACATAAAGCACTGCGCGTGAAATATGACTATCTTACTTTCATTATCTTGTTGGATGATTTACGAGGGCTCTTGGATGAGAGTAATAACAGTGTCACTAATATCAACTGATTGCTAAAGGTATCAAAATGAAATTACGTGATGTCATTATGAAAACGAATGTCTATATTTTAGAATAGACTATTTTTAATAATTCTCATAACTATTGATTGTGAAATAGAATCATCAACCTGAATACAGCTGTTGATGGACTGTTTGATAACGGGAGTTAGTAAGGGATATTGGTTTTCGTTTTATTCTGTATAGTCGGGTCGGGGGGGTGGCGTGATTACACCCTGGACATATGATCGTTTCCTTGTTAAACGGATGCTGTCCAATTGTGGAATACATAATATGACTCATTTACCATGGAGCTAACGACTACCTATGGTTACTGATAAACTGTCGGATTAAAATTAGTCTGACTGTTCAATTAAAACATGCCCAGTCTTCGCTTTACTGTTGCTGTAATCCATCAAGAATTCTTATTCATCCTAATTGTCAACTTTATACGTCTAGACAGTGAGTATCTGGATAAGGATCAACAGATGACTTGGTGAAAACACTGGTCTCTTTGATCATCATAATGTAAGAATTTACACCCCCGTCTTACATAGATGGCATATGTTAATCACGAAGTGCAAACTCTCTTTTAAACATCTAGCTTATCTAATTGTTGTGTATTACTCGATTTATCAAAGTTTTGATGCGAGCACATTTATATAAATTACTATTGTCAGCTCAGAAGTTTCTTCAGTCATACACATTATCTAAACTCGATTCATATATACTATACATACACATTATACATATCTCACAATGATTCAGTGTTGCATTTGGTTAAGATCAAGGCATATTTTAACACGTTCTGGCCAAGTTATTATTAAATATACATAAAGCACTGCGCGTGAAATATGACTATCTGACTTTCATTATCTTGTTGGATGATTTACGAGGGCTCTTGGATGAGAGTAATAACAGTGTCACTAATATTAACTCATTGCTAAAGGTATCAAAATGAAATTACGAGATGTCATTATGAAAACGAATGTCTATATTTTAGAATAGACTATTTTTAATAATTCTCATAACTATTGATTGTGAAATAGAATCATCAACCTGAATACAGCTGTTGATGGACTGTTTGATAACGGGAGTTAGTAAGGGATATTGGTTTTCTTTTTATTCTGTATAGTCGGGTCGGGGGGGGATTACACCCTGGACATATGATCGTTTCCTTGTTAAATGGATGCTGTCCAATTGTGGAATACATAATATGACTCCACCGTCAACCTGCTTGGTTATATACTGGTTTTAGTTGCTGTCAATTACAACATAGTTTCGTAGTTGCGAATAATCCATCACCATTTAAATAATATTCCAATTATATCTAACGGCGAGTACGGAAAAGGGTATTTTTTGTTGCTGCTATAATAGAGAGATACCACATTTTCTCTTGGCCTATATTACATCACTATCTTATCAAAATATTATACTAGCATCAGGACACTTTCAATGAACATTAAAATGTCCAGGCTATTCCTCAGGTCATGTCTCTCTCTCTCTCTCTCTCTCTCTCTCTCTCTCTCTCTCTCTCCTTCTCTATCTCTATTATATCTCCTCTCTCTAATCTCTCTCTCTATCTATCTATCTCATCTTATCTATCTATCTATCTATCTATCTATCTATCTATCTATCTATCTATATATATATATATATATTATATATGTGTGTGTGTGTGTGTGTGTGTGTGTGTGTGTGTGTGTGTGTGTGTGTGTGTGTGTGTGTGTGTGTGTGTGTGTGTGTGTGTCTGTCTGTCAACTGACTAAAACTGTCAAATTTTGCAGGGAAGGGTGTTCGTGCAGCTATTATCTATTGATTAGACGCAACTAAACAAAAAACTTTATTTCTCTAAAGAATTTTAGGAATTTATTGATTCTTTTGCTACCAACACTGGCCATCTTTGTATCTGAGATCATTTCAGTGTAAATTGCAACAAGAATGCGGATAACAAACAACTAGTGGTCATTCACTGATCAGCAAAACTCGGGCAACAAATGCAAAGACGGATTCTTAGTCATGATTATATCTTATATCTTGTCATCTCATCTTGAAGGGATATATCTGTATATTCTATGCTGTCTGACCATTTCCTTATAATATTGATTTATCGTTACAGAAACAATCGCACATAGCAGGTTTTCTTTCGCGGAAGAAATACAAGTCAATTAGCAAGGATGCTTCTCATTTTATTCTGGTGATCGTTTTTGGTATTAGATCTGGCAGATGATATTGATCATCAGATTGACCTCTTTGTTAGCTTTGTAGATAAGAATAGGCATTTATATGGATAATGAAAAGACCATGAAGACCATTACATTTATGGTGGAGTAAAGATATACAGGGTGGGTGCCTGAATACACAAGTGTTGCTAACGGCTAACGTTTCCTCTGCCAAACCAAAATAGTGCAATAAAATATCACAGCAGGCAAGATAAATCAGAGGAATATTTTCAGTTTCATCAATAAAGTACTATATTAAAATCAGAATATCCTCCGAAATATTGATGACTGAGATAAATATATGGACCATTATTTTATAAGGTCTTTTGTCAAATGATATTAAATATATAGAATCGGTTCCCTTTTTACTTCAACACCATTGGTTGAAAACTCCTATATGTCCATGATAGCTACGCATACGTGAGCCTCTTACACATACTGATATCATAGAGATGCGCAAAATGTCATATGCTTTATATGCCTAAATTTCTCCCGAAATAATGATCTGTTGACACATTACAAGGGCAGTTACAACTTCAGGATTCATGAGTGTTTCCCAAGATCCACGAAAACTAACCTTGGAAAACCATTAAAAACAAAACCAGGTAAAACTCGAAAATTCTAAATAATTAAACTCATCTTTGGCTCCATGGATTAGATTGTGGGACTCCATATTCATAGTGATGAGAGGTCGGAGATTATAATTTCGGCTGTAGCATTATAGTCGGAGGGGGTTTCATCCAACTGACAAGGTTTCTCCACCGAATGTGCCATATATTGTAACTTGTAAGTTCATTTACAATTATTCCCCGTGGTGAAGCAGAAAATGACACACATATGCATCTCGCTCATTTGAGGTAGCTAGTCACGTAAAATAACTGCCATTTCAGTCAGTTCGGACCCTTTTCAAATTTAACATTTCAATGTAAAAATTAAGTAATGGATGATCTAGGTAAGCTTATTTTATTTGTTCTGATTGACATGTCTGCTGCATGCGATATAGTTGATCTTAATGAATATTTTTCTAATTTGAAGGACATGTTTGGTCTATCTGGTAAGGAACTTTAATGGGTTCAGTCCTATTTGGAACAACATTTTCAGATAGTTTCTGTTAATGTTAGTTTGCCTGATGTTCTATCACTGTTACTATAAGATCCATTTCTTGGTTCTTTGCAGTGTATATTTTACAGTTAGATCGGGAATCCAAGGACTCATCTTTCAGAATAGAATATTATTTCGGAATAGAATATTATGCAAATGTCGTATTATGCAAAAGTCGTATTATGCAAAAGTCGTATTATGCAAAAGTCGTATATACTTTTTGCATGAAATTGCCCAGCATCTAGACATATAACATATACAAAAATAGCCATATCATTCACAGATCAGATTTATTTTACAAAAGAAATAGCGTCAATTATAAAGTTTTACTTTTGATGATTGATACGAATAAAACAAATAAACCATTTGTCATCCTCAGTAATATATACCAATAGTTAAGCTTGAGTCATTGGATTTGTCATGAATTACTTCACCAACAATTTGACGAGTATCATCCTATGGTTATTTAAATTACATATTAGTTCCTGTATTATGACGCCACTTGATCATCATAGTACAGGTCGGAAATTATATTCTGAATATAGAAGAAATATCTAATTTCTTACTCTTCTTGGTTTTAAAATAACACTTATTTGAATTTTACCTCCTTAAATCTGATTCTTTTCGTCTATTCTCTCTGGACAAATTCCAGATCGACTTATATCTTGGACTTTGTATTTTCCAACCACTTCAGAAAACATACACACGCCATTCCAAACTGTTAAATTTCAAATTTATTCGAATTTAACGAACACAAATTCTTCCATGGTGTAATTGCCTTTAGGTCAATTTCTGTTACACACGTTGAATGGAGACCGGCTGCTGGACATTCTCTTTTCTGGCACTTCAAGTTTCATGTTGAAAAACCTACACACAAAAGATCATCATAACTGTAATACTGGTTAACTGTATAACTATCTTTACATTTTTTATGGTAATGGTGGCGCCTGCATGAAACCCAGGGAGTGTAATGCATCATCCAACTGCATTCATTCTAGCTTGTGTATATGAACAGGTTTAGAAAACGTTCTTATTTTTCTCTCACCGTCAAACAGAACTACTGTGGGAAACTTAACAACATTTTGGCATCAATATCTTTCTTGTGCTTATCAGAATCAGGGATCGGCGAAATAATAACTCAGGACTGTTGTTCACATGCAGATGCCAGTACCCCTATTTACTTAAGCTTTCTTGTCAAGTCTGAGAATGCTTTAAGCTCAGAACAGACTTGATGGTCTGTGAATGAATATGTAAGTTGAATGTATTGGGCGTTATTTGCAGAACAAGTTATCTCAGTTTTCTTCTGATATGCATCGTCTTGTTCGTTGCTACAGAACAGTATTCATTTTCAGGGTAATTGTCTGAATTTAAACGCCGCACAATATAAGTTACATGTGAAGATGACAATGCTATTTATGTAACAATGAAGTCTTCTTGAACAAGAATTAAATGCAGAATCACCAAAAGATATAACCACGGCCTACTTGTCAAACTTCCTTAACATATATTGTTTATTTTGCAAACATACAAATAATTACTAATATAAATATAGGAGTTATGTATGGAAAACATCCGATATATAAAATCCCTCTGATCTTATTATTGATATTTTCATTGTGTTATGCGTCTAAAACATTTAGTAAGCATTGATTTGGTATTCGATACCTTTCCAGATAATTTTTCATTTGTTTAATAGACGGTAACATTGTTTTTCGAAAGTATCACAAATATTACCCGATCTAATACGCTTCTATTAAATTCCATAATTTCAGTCGGGAACGCAATGGCAAAGTATCTCTTTCTACTGTCTTGGCTTAATTATTTGGGGAAAATGCCATAATATGTGCTTCCAATCAGAAATATGGTTTGATGAAATCTCTCACTGGACAACATTGAATAAAATATGCTTATATTCGAACGCTAAAACATGAACTCATGTATACATTATTGTTTGGGCTATCACGTTGATTAAATCCCGAAAACAAGTTATTACTTACAAGTTTCCTGTTTTGCTAATTTGGACAATGTTTTATATAATTTGGTATCATTATTAATTGAAATATTGAGATATATAAATATGTATCGGTTAATCAATTTGATATCACTGATTGATATATATATATATGCCATTCATCTTATTGTTTCATTTTTTATTTTATATCTGTCACTGCTCCTCCAAATATTCGTAAGTTTGGCTTATTGAATAACAACTATCATTATTATAATAAGACGATCCACTTATTTGACTGCGGTTGTTTGTGTGTGTGTGTTTATTTGTGATCGTGTGGGTGTCGTGTGTGTCTCTGTCTGTTCCTGTATGTGTATTTCTGTATGTGTGTGTTCGTATGTGTTCGTGGGAGGGGGGTGTTGTGTATGTACGTGTGTTTTAGGATCGATATATAGTGGCACTGGTTCACAATAATATCATTTAAACATTGTTTGAAACCTATACCTCCATAAATCTATACATACATAAAACAATATACACATCAATCTACATATAAAATATTATATACTATCTATACATATGTATACGAATACGTGTATCTGGGCTGCGCATCATCTTGTGGAGCCAGATAAACCATTTTGAAGTGGTTGTCGGAAGGCTACATACACAAAACGAAAGTACATACAACAAGTACTATTTGACATCACAGCTATCAGTAAATAGGTGCGTTTGGTTCAACAGTAAGTTAATAATAATAATAATAATAATAATAATAATAATAATAATAATAGCAATAATAATAATAATAATTATTATTATTATTATTATTATTATTTAATAAAGCGACATTACTAGAAGGAGCCATTCAAAGGCGCTGTACAAATAATATGTAATATAATAATACCCCAAATAATATGTTTGTGAAAGATAACTTTTATTTATCTGTGAAAGCGACATTGAACAGGTGTGTTTTTAGAAAAGATTTAAAATTTTCAAAAGACGACTCTTTTCTAATATAATGCGGCAACCTTTCCACAAAGTGGGGCTGCAACACTAAATGCACAATCACCATATGACTTGAGCTGAGACAGTGGCACCTTCAATAGGATCTGACTGGATGACCAGATTTTCGGGATGACTTGCAAATGGACACCAGTTCACACAGGTATTCTGGCACCATATCGTTAATATATTAATAAGTTATTAATATAATCTTGAAAAGGTATACGCTGTCTAACAGGAAGCCAATGTAGGTTTTGAAGAATTGGGGTGATATTACCATATTTTAGAGTATTTGTCACTATGCAAGTTGCACTATTCTAAAATGGCTGAAAACAATTGATGTTATAATAATATATGCCATATAACATGGGAGTTACAATAGTCTATACGAGATGTAACAAAGGCATGGACTACAGTTACAAGTGATTCTTGAGTCAAGAATCCTTTTAAACAGTGGATGTTCTTAAGATGGTGGTAAGCAGGTAGGCATGCTGATGTGACATGTCAAACATGTTAATATGTTGGTAAAAGGTAACCCCTACATTTGATACTACCCATTAGGGGTAATCGAAGATGCCCACAGCTATGACTCTAGTGTCTTTATATATATATATATATATATATATATATATATATATATATATATATATATATATATATATCCATATATATATTATATCAAATATACATATTATTGAGTCATCCATAGCCAAATATCAGCAATACAATGTTCTAAATTCTTCTATTAGTAGGAGAAAGTTAACTCATGGTTAGGATCCAGTGATATATACAGCGGTGTGTCATCAGCATAGAAGTGATATTTAACCCAATATCGCTGGGCAATGACCCCAAGGGGACGGGTGTGCATTGTG
Organism: Paralvinella palmiformis; assembly: GCA_025642065.1. NCBI lineage: Eukaryota > Metazoa > Annelida > Polychaeta > Terebellida > Alvinellidae > Paralvinella > Paralvinella palmiformis. The sequence continues at coordinate 3,016 of JAODUP010000997.1, read as the reverse complement.
AAAATTAGAGGACCAAGAACTGAACCCTGTGGTATGCCAGATAACACAAACTGAACGTTAGATAAAATATCATGAAAAAATATTCTCTGGGAGCGTTGTTCCAGATAGGATCGAAAGCATTCAAGTACTTTACCTGACAGACCAAACATGTCTTTTAACCTAGAGAAAAGTACATTATGGTCAACTGTATCAAATACAGCAGACAGATAACTACTTTGATACTACAGTTTAGATTCAGCAGTAATTTGTTGTGGTTCAAATGAAATCTATAATCAGAACACTGATGCTGATATCAGCTTCATTCTGAATAGCTAAACAAATCCAACCTACATCAACTGTATGGACAATGTACGGAGTCGCGTGATGTATGATCAAGCTGAAAATTAGGCTTTATATAGGTCCATGACGAGTGAACAAACATAACAGTTTGTTGATGTGTATTATCTACACATGGAAGCCGCGAAGTAACTTACCTCAAAACCTCAATACTGCACAATGGATTAGTACTGGACTAAAACGAAATATCGCCTCAATTCTGAGTAAATAGTATGATTAACTCAAGAGTAACAGCTAATCTTCATATATTCCCGTTCACAATTTAGTGAACGTTCATCCAGTCTTTATTTAGTGTCCATAAGCATAAATAGTAAGGTGTGGTGTGATATAAGTTAAAGCGCCTATCCGCTTGATGTATTTGACCTATAATAGAAAACAGCGGATTTCCTGCAGATCTCCAATACTGAGAATGACAAGTCGGGATTATAAAAGCTATACATTCAACACTTTTTCTATATAAGTAACTTAATTACTCACAATATGGAGAATATTTCTGCCTGCAGCTTAATATACATGGATATGAAAATATATTTGAATAACTAACATCTTTATAACCATCTCATATAATAAATGTAAATAAGCCTTATTATCGTAAATAATCGTAAATAAGCCTTAATCATCAATCATTGAAGCGTTCTATGTATTTTGATGTACAATTTCCCTGACTGAAATCGGCATCCATATACTGCTAAACTAACACGAGGGTATATAGCATGTGTTCACAAAAACATACTTTCGTTGTCCTCAGCTATATATTAATACACAGCTCAGTAATGTTTGTTGGTGTTTGCGTAGTTGTATGTTTGTATTAGCTCGAGCATATCTCTGTGCTTGTGTGCGTACTTTCCGTTTACAATTAATGAGTTAACTGTATCATGTTTTGAATAGGCTGGCAAGGTAATAACTGACAGCTGTCAATAACAATCTGTAATGGACTTGTATTGAATTAAGTTACATAGAGATGACCTAGGAAGTGACTAGTCCCTGCTCCCCTTTTGTTCTATTTCATTGTCTAACATCACATCCGCCCAATTAATTCTTCTCTTCTAACTATATTGATATTTTACGCTGGTCTTTATCTCTTTCGGTGTTGAATTTATTATCATTTATGCTCAGTTAATTTTAACCTTAGGGTAAGGAATCACGAGATGTATTTTGAAAACCACACTCTTACGCCATTATTCTATTTCTAACCACATCTGTGTTGGTCAGAGAATCCTAAAGAGCTATATTATATGTGTTTGTGTGTTTTATTGATGATAACAATATATTAGATAAAAGTAATGTCTAGGTCTCGTGCTTACTTGAATCTGAGGTAGTTTTAAAGTGTTGTGAGTAGCTGATTGAACCTATCCCCTACCTTCCCTCGACTACTTTGGCATATAATAATGATATCCAATTAAACTGGCTATAGTTGAGCTCTTGGACATAGGATCAAGTCCAAAGAAAAATCAGTATAAAATATAGAATATATGTCTTTTGAAACGATAATCATTTTAATATGGTTTGTCCATAACATTTGTATTTGATAATATTGACCATGATAACTAGTTATTATCAATACGATGTTAGCTTACCCTTTATAAATGATGTTGTGGTTGACTGGCCTCTTGGCAGAGATAAATTCAGATAGGAAATTACCTTTTCATCTGCTTATTGTTTTTGTAATCGTTGGTTTTAGACAGATCGAGTTTTTGTTTGACTAAGAGCTCATTTCGTTTCCGAGTAGCAATTTTCACGGATTTAGCAGTAACGACCGTATTGCGTGTATATTAGCTGTCAAACTTATATGAACCAATTTCATAGATTCACAAAATTTATCAGTGTAGTATCCAGTACACCCACAAACTCATCCACACACACTGATTCATGTCATTTGTATGTGATACATTTTATATATTTGAACCACCAATCAGTTCCTGAATCAAAGCTTACTGAGAATTAAGGAGGGAAAACTTAATTACCTTTTACGTTTAATTGTCTGTTATACAATTAATCAATTAGGACATTTAATAGCGGACATGTTTATATATATATATATATATATATATATATATATATATATATATATATATATATATATATATATATATATATACAGTATATGTGTAAGTATATATCTACGTATGCATGTATGTATGTATTTATGTATGTGCGTACGTGCGTACGTGCCGGTGTGTGTGATGTATGTATGTGTGATCGGGTTAAGCCTTCAAGTAGCAGGCAATGTATTCAGGCATTGTGCGAGATAGCAATCGATTGGCTATTTCCACACCGTCACAGGGGCCAGCCACAAATACACAGGCAGGCGCGCTCACGCAAGCACATGATACCTCTGGTCTACAGGTATTCCTCGTTATTTAATTCTGAACGACACCAGCGTGTAACTTCCATCAGTTATCTCTACTGTCATCGATGTCATAATGTAATGGCGATGAAGCGAAGCTTTTTCCATCCTTCGTTAGAACGGAAAGTAGAGTTAACGATCATGAATCAACAACAGCGTACAGCCAAATGTCTCTATACTGTTGTGTTGGCCGCTCATTCGGATAAGTGTATTGACCTGGAGCTGACTACCTCTGATCCGATACGATCATGGACTCTGTTGGGATGTATAATTGGAGCTCTGATGTTAACTGTACTCGTCCTCTTCCTGGTCTGCTGCGGCTGTGGAGGATCC
>JAODUP010000996.1:250000-280124 GCA_025642065.1 Paralvinella palmiformis | reverse complement strand
TTCAAATCTTACATTTTTATCTAAAGTTATAGAAAAGGCAGTTGCTTTCCATCTAAGCAAATATTTAATCAATAATAACCTTAATGAATCACTACAGTCTGCCTATAAAATTGGTCACAGCACTGAAACAGCCTTGGTTCGAGTGAAAAATGATATTATGATGTCAGTTGATCAAGATAAGCCAGTAATACTTGTTCTTCTGGATCTGTCTGCTGCATTTGATACAGTTGATCATAATATATTTTTCTCTAGGCTAAAAGACATGTTTGGTCTATCAGGTAAAGTACGTGAATAGTTTAGATCCTATCTGGAACAATGCTCCCAGAGAGTGTCTGTTCATGGTATTTTATCTGACATTCAGTTTTTTGTTATCTGGTGTACCACTGGGTTCAATTCTTGGTCCTCTGGTTTTCACAATGTATTCCCATCCTCTTGGGATCATTGTGCAGCGATATGGGGTTAAATATCACTTGTATGCTGATGACACACAGCTGTATATATCACTGGATCCTGACAATGAGTTAAATTTATCCTCTTCCTTGAAGAATTTAGAACATTGTATTGCCGATATTCGACTATGGATGACTCAAAATCTTCTAAAACTAAATGATAATAAACAAATATTTTATATTTGGCATCACCACATTGTGTTAAATCCCTAAAGACACCAGCATTACAGATGGGTACATCTTCGATTCCCCTAATGGGTCAGTAAAAAATCTAGGGGGTTATTTTTGACCAATGTATTAACATGCATGAACATGTCACATCAGTATGCCGAGCTGTCTACTACCATCTTAAGAACATCCAGTATTTAAAAGCATTCTTGACACAAGAATCACTTATAACTGTAGTCCATGCCCTTGTTACATCTCGTGTAGACTATTGCAACTCCCTGTTATATGGCATATATTGTCAGCGAATTCAGAATAGTGCAACTCGCATTGTAACAAATACTAGAAAATATGATCATATCACCCCAATTCTTCAAAAACTACATTGGCGACCTGTTAGACACCGTATCCATTTCAAGATTCTGTTAATAACTTATAAATCTATTAATGATATGGCGCCAGAATACCTGTGTGAACTGGTTTCCATTAGAAAGTCATCCGGAAAACTCAGATCATCCAGTCAGATACTGTTGCAGGTGCCAGTGTCTCGGCTCAAGTCATATGGTGATTGTGCGTTTAGTGTTGCAGCCCCCACTTTGGGTAATAGGTTGCTGGCAAATATTAGAAATGGGGGTTTTACAGACATATTACTTGGGGTATTATTACATATTATTTGTACAGCGCATTTGAATGGCTCCTGCTAGTAAGGGCGCTGTATTAAATATACATTATTATTATAACTGGCAAAAGCCCTGCCGAGTTACTTTTCGGCAGAAAACTGCGTACAAAGATGCCATGTATTATGGATAGACCATTTATGAATAACCAGGAGGTACATGATCATGACCTCTGAAAACAAGGCAAAGTTTTACGTTGACGCTAAGCGTAATGCAGATTATTCTGCCGTAATCTTAGCTAACAGTGTTCTGTTGAAACAATAAAAACAAAACAAGCTGACTACAACATTTAACACTATTCCACACATTCTAATTCAGAAGAATGATAAAAGTGTTCCTGTAGAATCACCCTCTGGAGCAACATACTCCGGGAATACTATCCATGTTAAACCCAGAAAATATATTCAACGAGATTATAGAGCAACCTCTAAGAATCAAAGAACCACCTGGCATTTTTGGTGTCGTTTATCAGCCACTAGGTGGCTGGCATAATATAAATTACCTTTCGCCATATAACATGTATAAACTCCATCAGAGCCCGGAGCTTTTACGGGGCGTTTCGAAATTGTTTTATACAATAAGCAGTGTAGCTGATAAAAACCAACCGGTTTCAGAATATACAGTAACAGAATATGCATACTATTAAACATGGTGACTGGTACAAGTCGTCAGTTTGTCGTGGTGGAGCTGCAAGTTGTCTTCGCTGTTTTTATCAGCGAATAGCGTCAGCTGAAATACGCTAAAAGAACAGAACCGCTTTTGAAGACACATTAATATACTTAGTACTAGTCTACTTACTCATGGTGATATGGCTACAGAAATAACTAATGATTCAACATTTGTCTTCATATAAGTACATATATGCCTAAGGCTGTAATGAGCATAATATATGAGTAATGTGAATTGATATTTGGTGTCACTGCTATATGGTTGAATTTTTCCTGTTTTGCTGTAATGGCAAGCACGTATTTATGTACATGCACCCAATGTTCTCTGTATTATTATAATACGAACAAATTATTATTATTATTGTTATTGGGTACGCATTTCGATCGGGCATCGACCTTGAGAAGTGCGACAGCGCGTGCTATTAATATTTTCTTTTTATTAATGTTGGATTTTTTTCTGATTATTTGATAATGCCCGCAAACACCAAGTGTATAAATCCGGCGAATTATAATTACCAATTCGGGGAGGCTTTATACCGTTTAATTCAACACGTGCCAACATCACAACACGACAAATCCGCGGACGAAAGATGCAGCGTTATTAATTTGTCGCCAGAGGTTGTTGCAAATGCGATCTAAGAACCATTTTCTTGGATGCCTAGGGAATGAAAAATCATCCTTTATCTGTTTACTTTACCATGATCCGGACCATGCGTACTATATCGGAATAAACCTACCTTTTATCAGAATAAGGAAGATTAACACATCCGGTATCATCATGATCATCGTCATCGTCCTTATTTATCAGATCTTCTCCGCCTGTGACAACGCTCCACGTTGGAATGCTACTGCGATGTCCAACACGAGATCGCTTCTATCATAGTTATACGTGACAAGACTCGCTTGCGACACACACCGCCTGGTAACATGACTAGTGAATTAGGTATTTTCTTCCGGGTGAGTCATTTCTTGGCAAATAAATAGATGTCTTGACGTAGAAGAAATATAAATGGGGCAATTTGTTCTTTCACTTTAGTTTATCAGTTGAATATTACTTGCGATTGTCGTGAAATCTATATACATAATGGCAATGGGCTAAATGTGTGTTGATGTTTGTTATATATATATATATATATATATATATATATTGTGTGTGTGTGTGTGTGTGTGTGAGTCAAAGTTTTTGTGTGTGTGTGTTTATCTATATACGTGCGTTTTATACGAGTGTGTTTTTTCTCTCTCTCTCTCTCTCTCTCTCTGTGTATGTTTTTTTTTGGGCTGGGATACCCCTCAGCCTTTAAATGCCAGGTAAACCGCTTTTTACGGACAACTGTGTCACGCCCACAGAGAAGCGATTGTATATAAGCTACGTACAGAAATCATTGGTGTCGTCGTACTTCCGGTCGGCGGCGATATCGCCTTCGCTGTCCGAGCCGTGTTCCAGTGTACGTACTTTATCTCGATTCCCGCGCACCCGAGATCGAGTCAGCAGATCCAGGGACTCCACATCGCTGCCATAAACAGTGACGGCTTTCCCTACCATCCGGTCTTCCAGTTCCAAGCCTATCCGTTCTATCCAAAGCAACAGCCGGTCCGGAACACGGCGCCGTAGGGTTCCGGATCGACGTCATTTAGCATCGATGCCATCCTGGCAGGCTCGCCAATGTCACCGACCTAACGGGCGACAATATCGGCCAATGACCTTTGGGTGTTCCAGATCACGCCTACTGGGTTTTTGTAACAACACGTAACAGTTTATTCATCCATGGCGGAGGTGTGACTACAGAAATAATTACGCGACGATTATAATTAGCAGTAGCGTGACATCGGCCCGTTGTCAGCCTTTCTCTGGTGACAAGACCGTCTGGGAACGGCCAGCACGTGATGATTTATTATCTACAAGTGTCAAATGATCCGGATCGCAATTAATCTTTTTGATGCAGAGGAATCCAGAAAGCACAGGAATCCAGAAAATGTGGTTCAACGATAAGAAGATAATTATAGAAGATAACTACTTTGACACAACAGTTAAAAAGTAATTCGCTGTGGTTCCAAAAAACTTATACATTAGAATATTTCGAGGCAACAGATGCTGACTTATTTGGAGTTCGAATTGCTGGATAGTCTGCGTCTGATGGGTATTTCATCTTTGATTGGCGATAATTATTTTTGGAGATTGCTTTATCGAGAAAGGTAGCCACCTTATTCCGAACATCTAATCCACATACAGGTGTATATTTTCCTTCTAATTTCTGGTGATCAGTATGGATACAAATCTTACGCGGTGCCAATAATTGACTGGCGAGAACAGCATGTGTGCATCGAATATTTAAGTGAATGGAAATTTGAAGCTATTTTGAGTACATTAAACATCCTTGTTTGCTGTCTGTTATTTAAAAGAATAGACACGGCCATGCATTCTTTCTAATATATTAAACCAACATCTTCTAATAGTATCAATATTTTCACATTTTGTTAAAATGATTGGAAGTGATCAAACAAAGCTTGCTGAATTACAAAGCTCGATCAGAAAATATCTAGAGATGTATTTTGGGATAGAAATCATGGCGTACAAAAGAGATTCTGCAGCTTTAATACGTAAGACATACATTTTAATAACATATTGAAAACATCTAAGTTACTTTCTCATCTTCTCCCCTTTCTCCATATCTTTTAACATTTTAATCAAATTTGAATCATCGCCTTATTCAAAGATAATATTAAATTATGATAGATTCCATAGGGAGCCGATGGAAAGACAGCCAAGCTACATTGGTCCCAGCAATTTTCTGTTATACGCATTTATTATAAATTATTCCTTTTATACATATATCGATGTTGTTGATATATATATATATATATATATATATATATATATCCACATAAGACATATTCTTCCTTGCTAAAATAGCTGACCATTTATTGCAACAGTTCTTCGATTCTAAAAAGGTTTGCATCATTGTTTGCTAATGGGGTTCTCTTTTTCAGAACCCGTGTTTGATGGTTTAGTTGTAGTTTGTGGTCTTTCATTCAGTAGAGAGGCCAATAGTTTACTTGAACAGATATTCACTAAAACAAAACGAATTTTACTTAATACCACATTTAGTCGATCGAGTGTTTTTGACAGAAAGAAATCGCTTCAAATTCAGAAACTTTGCTTGGGTTGATTTGACCCAAGCAGCAGCCATCCTCTCGCTGTTATAAGCTGTAGGTGTTTTATTCAATCGGGTTAATTATTGGACAAAGTATATGTTATTTTTCTATTTTATATTAATATATTGGTATATAATTCATATATATATATATATATATATATATATATATATATATATATATATATTCAGAGATCTAATTTACTCTATCTATTCAAGACAACTCTCCCTAAATCCAGCTAGATCTGGAAAACCCACTTCAACGATCTGATGTGTACAAACTTGTGGTAGGAACTCTATATTGGCATTTAGCGGTTTCCTCGGTGTGCTATTTTTTTCGGTGATTTATAACAGAAATTTGGCTTCATAAACTATAATTTAACCAAACCCCAAAATGTCAGATAGCCTTCAGCTACGACGGTTCGTACGATCTCTAGCGATTTGAGGAATATTTCATCGTTTTTCTTTAGGTAGGCCACCGCCATTGTATTACATTGGCTGTATTTGGTAAAGCTAGTTCGCTTGTGTCGACGGTGAGCGTTAACGGTTGTTGAGTTATCGATATCCACTGCATGTCTCCTTCTTCGGCTCGTATGATCCAGACTCGTGTAGGATAACGATTCTATAAACGGCTTCACTTCGTTGTTGATGTGAATTCCGAACGACTTTCTGGCGTGCGATGAATGGAACAGGATCTGTTGAATACCAATAAAACGTGACCATGTGACGACTTTTCTGGATCTACTTCATCGAGATGGCGGCTGAATATATTACATTAAAATAAGGATGTGGTGGATGAAGGGATGAAGGCCTAAATTATTGAACAGTTATCGTCATGATTTTTTTATGGAGGTCATTTTAAATTGAAATGTTACATTCTGTTGGCGAAATGAAGTGTCGGAGTCGGAACGCGGAACATGATTTTGTTGGATTAAAGAGTAATTTATAACGTAGCTAAATCCGTCACAGGCAATAATGTGTCGGATGGTGGATTTGTCAGATAAACGATGTCCGGATTAACGGATTCTGACTGTATATACACATACACTATATGGGTCTCCCTCATTTGAGGTTGTCAGCCACGTTAAAAATCGTCACTTTAGCCATTATAATATATATATATATATATATATATATATATATATATATAACTAATATCCCATATACCTGAGCATACACGAGGTAGATTCCTGCCGATGCAACCTTCACCTTGCCACTTGTATCGTTATACTTGAAGAGTTTGGTGTTGCTCCATTTCGATGGTTTCCAAATGTTATAAATACGTTCTGGCAAAGATAAATAATTCGTATCACTCGTAATAATGGTAACTGCTCTCCCTTTTCCGTTGATTCCTCATTAGAAAAGGAATGCATTGAAAATGTGTTTCCAGCAAGCAAAGTTAAATATAGGTGTGAGCCGATTACGGTAAATAACGATTATGGTAGGTTAAGCTAATATTTGGCTATATTTCGTAAGCTTGAATTGTTCCTAGACCATTACCTCTGGGGCTAAATCCGTCTTGGATAATATTACCCTTCGTCGGCTCTAGACCTGTTAAAAGATGAAGGTATTCTCGGCATGAAAACACACAGACACACACACACTATATATATATATATATATATATATATATAATATTCACGAAGTACGATAGCAAAAGAATAATAAGTCTATTACGGTAATATAACAAAATTAGTTATGACATTCCTGTATCGATCTTGTCGTTCGGATCATTTTACTTTGATCTCCCCGACACATGTGAGAAAGGACTAATCGAAGTTGGCCCGTGCGTCACTTGCCAAATAAAACGTATCCAATTTCTAAATCAGAAAGCCACTTATGGGCCAACTGTCTACAGATAAGTAGACGATTAAAGCTAACCCTGTGCTGCTTCTCTCGCCAGTATGTCTGTATCAACGTTGGCTCTGAAGTGGGCTGCGAGTATCTGTTGGTTAAAACGGAAAACTGGTTAGCTATTGTATACAGTGCTCCCTCGATATAATGCCAACTTGGGGATTTGATAAAGTTGGCATTATAAAGGGGTGGCTATATATGGGGGGGGGGCGGATCTTGATGGGGAAATAATCCGCCAAAATAAGGGGGGGGGGGTATTCCGCCACAACATTTAAATGCCTGTTGTTGTCCTTATATTTATGATTGTGTCATCAAAATTGTGTTTAGATTCACTTACATATTATAATATTCAATTAAGTTGATTTATTTACCTCAAATATTTTAAATTTAAGCATCTATTGTATCAGATAAGTTGTACCCGTGCGTAAAATGCCTTTATTTTGGCGATATATGGGGGAAAATTATTGCTTTGGAGACTAAAATGATGTGGCGGTATCCGAGGGAGTGGGGGCGGTTTATGGGGGGAATTAGCATGGTAGGAAATCCGTTCTGAAGAAAATGTTGGCGATAGGCGGGGTTGGCAATATATAGGGGTTGGCAATATATAGGGGTGGCATTATATAGGGGTTGGCAATATATAGGGGTGGCAATAAGTGAGGGAGCACTGTATATTGGAGAACACGGCTCATGACAACCTCGAAACACGCACGGACGCTTAGAGCGATGATGATGGATGATGATGATGTCCGTGATGGTGACGATGATGATAACGATGACGATATGGGGTCTGAGAGGAATTGCTGTACTTAGTCTTGGCGCCTGAATTTTTTTAATGAAGATTAAAGCGTCGCATTGTTGAAGGTAACAATGACATTCGCACTAACGACTAGAACTCAATGATGATGATGAGGATGATGACAATAGTGAGGATTAGTGCTGATATTATTATTATTATTATTATTATCAGTCAGAGTGACAATATGTCTATTTAGATGTACCTTTCTATTGCGAGATTTCCTTTTATTCTTTTTATTTCGCTGATTTTTGTTGTTGTTGGCTTCCCGTTTCGTCCTTTGATTGGCAGCATGCAGATGGCTTATGCTATTTATCGCTGATGAATCTTCGTCCCCACTTTCCAGACTAAAGAATTCCCGATTTTCATTTCCAACTTCAAACGGAAGTGGGTTTGGTTCGGGTGGCGTCGTTTTTAAGTGGCTTCGGTCAGACGTTGGCTTCGCCGTACACAATTCCAACAACAGTTTCTGGGTTAATTCCAGCTCATCGATGCGCTGCAATAATTTGGCTTGTCGTAGAAATAGATCAACGACCGGCGCCCCGCATAACAACAATAATACGGCCATGGCTGTTAGCTGGACGCCCCAAAGGAAATCCGATTTGTGTTTTCTGTTACTACCAGGTACAGTCCTGGCGTACAACCTGTAATCATTGGCCATTATAAAGGAACTAAGCAAGCCACGTTCGATGTTTACACTAAACGTTTACGTCGTCTACGCGATAGTGGCCGTAACCTGTTCACTCTTCTAGAAGCTGGAAATAGAGTTAATTATAATATTTAATATCTCGTGGCATTGTTGTGTTTCGGCTAGTTTGCGGCCGGTCCCCTTTCTCCTTGCTTTGGTGTCAGTTAATGCAGACCACACGAGTTGGATATCGGTTTACCGACGACAGCGTGAATATGGCATCAGTAATCAGTTTTCTCGCATACTGATATATTCCATTATGTCATGTTAGAACAATGCTTGCGTCAAACAATCTGATCGGCGAGCTTTGTTAATTTTAGTTTCATATATTGACATATATTTTGGTCGTTGATGTGCTGCTAAAAGAAGTGCACCTTCGGTATTCACTCCTAACAAAAGCCAATCAAATAGAGTACACTGTATATTTGTTTGTTCTCTCTTATTCAAATCAGAAACCACACAGAGGGATATTGTTCCCTCGAACTTAGTCCTGGGTGCTCCGATAGCACATTGATTAGGGCAATGCGCTCGTAACATCCAGGTTGTGGACTCGAACCCAACGCATACCTGTGTTTGGGGGTTGCTTTCTCAGGAAGACGGCCACTCGGCCGTTTGGCCTTGATGTGACTAAGCCATCACTTGTCTTATTCGGGCCATTAATTACCTGTACACTGGCACACTATATACTAGAAGTAATCCATTGTCCTATGTTTGATTTATACTACAATGATCCACTTCGTTTACCGTGTATTTCGTAAATATTTGTTTATCCGAAAATCTCACTTATTTATCAGTGTGGCAATACCTGGCAGCCATAAAGCTTCGGATACGTTTATATCATTAATCGATGACGAGTAGAGTAATACGTTATGCACCAAATGTGAGCTATTTGTGTTGAACATTGATTCACTAGGCTTTATACGTACTACAGAATAAATAATGGCGGTGGTGTTGATGATGATGATGATAATTATTGTTGTTGTTGTTGTTGTTATTATTATTATAGATTGTTTATTTGTTCATCAATTGCTAGTGCATAGGATAGGAAGTGCTGTCAACGTTACACTATTGATTATTGTTTAGAAAAATGACCTTCGACAATTTGTTTCAGAATTCTAACAAGTTCATTAAAAGGCATTTACAATTCAGTTATGTCTTAACCTTCACGTTTCTCCCCCTTTCAGATAGTGAAGTCAATAATAACCGGACACTAATATCTCATCATCGTATTCGCTTCAACCTCGTAACTCTTGATTGACAATAAACTTATCATAATGAAAGGCATTCGAAGTTTCGCTTCCTACATGGATTACCATAAACATAATCTAACCTTGACACTATGCTAATTCTAAAATGAATATATGCCTCCAATTTCCTGACAAGTTTCCGAATATAGCTTATGCACAGTTTTATTTGGATTAGTGTAGACCGTAATTAGTCAGTATAAATGCAACCTTTAAAGGTAAATTTAACACCCGTTATATAAAATAAAAATAAATTCGTTTCGGGAGTCTATGCGACACATGATGTTTCAATCCTTATTATGAGTAGTTTGAAAATTGTATTGTTCAATATACTTTACATCGAAGACAATAGACATATGAAAAACGTACTGGTATTCTTCTGGGATAGACAGTGGCTTTGTAAGGTAAATAAAATCGATTATAAATACTGAGACAGGTATTAACTAGAAACCAGTGACTATCTTGGGTAACGCGCTATTCTCGAGTAGAAAAATGTTTATTTAAGCTCTTGCCATTCTTTGTTTTCTCCTCTTCATATATCCCAATTTACTCTACCATCTTGCAAAAAGAAATACCTTATCGGCAGCCATTAATATTATCTTGTGCTGCTTTTAAGATACTGTAGATATTTATTTACCTTTTTTAACGAAAGACAGCAAATTACAGAAATTTATTTGTATATGATTTCATAAACCTAATACTTAAATTATCATTGATACATTTTCAAAGACTGATTATTTGTTCATATTCATAATGATCAGTATATTAAAAACAACCCAATTATTTGGCAAACTAATGAATATTTAAAGCATTTGTACCCCTAGTATATTTATTTCCTGTTACAGTCAATGCCACATGAAAAACAATATTTTGTTTTATTTCTTGAGACATTTTAAATACTCTGATCAGCGCGACTAATATTCATGAGCAAATATATTACACACTGAACTGGCTGACATAATTAATATAATAAGTTTTAGTAGTACTTAGTGCTTTATGCTTAACCTTTCTCAGAGTGTTCGCATATAATACTGTATTCATTGGATTGTATTGGAGGGGGAGGGGTTGCTCCTCAGCTATATATTGCAGTTGCGATTAGTAAAACTCTTTATCTGGAAAATGATATAAATGGTTTATTGCCGAACAAATAGTTCACCGGCTGCGGCAGAGAAAGGCATTCAAACATACTAAATTATCGATCTTTCAATTGGCCGACTGATTTCGAGGGTGATGCATCCATAATGAGACATCACCGACACGAGGCCATTTTCGATATTGTTTTAATGGAACTAACTAAAATTACCATTTTATTTTGTTAACTCATTTTTCTATATGGCAATGAATAGTAGACACAGTAAGTGGTACATCTAGTGACAGCCTTGAAAACAACCGGGAGGGCCACGATTAACTCTATATACATGTATAGGAATGCCTATGTGTAGATATGTGGTGGTGTAGAACATTTTATATTTAGATTGATGAATGGATAGTTTTATAATGATATGTTTAGATTTAAATGTTTAGGTTCTGAACTATTGCCACAAAATATATATTCTAAAACACACACACACACACACACACACACACACACACACACACACACACACACACACACACACACACGCACATAAGCTTAAAAGTTGCGTTTCCCGCGTATTTACCTTAAACTCTGCAAATACCTGTTATGGGAGAATGATCCGGATATGTTCTGCGCCGATCTGGATGGAAATGTATTCGTAACATGTCACCAACTATTCTGTTTTATAAATTGTTACATTGACTTCATCATTTATCTTTGATGAAGATGCAACAAGATGGCAAGGTGAGTAAAGCCTTTACTCTAAAATTAGGTCACCTAAATGACTTCATAAAACCGGCTAATTCGACTGAGAAAATCCGCTATAAAGTGGATCAAATGAATAAAGCCTGGGTAAGTGGAATGACAAGGATTCTGATATACCACTATGAGTCGTCTGTAGCAGACTTTGTAAGTAAAATTTCTTTTCTTAGAATGGATCCGTTCCAAGTTCAGCATTTTATAAATAAGACGATGGAAAAGGGTATGAAAGGGTATGGGAAAAAGTTAAATAATAATACTATCCGGGAATTTAAGAATTTGTTGATGAAAGGACACTCGAACAAGAAGGAATTACAAACATCTTCGTTTAGGACCCAACAAAGGGGTACCTTCCAGGAAAGTAGACCTACAAAAGATCAGAATAGGGAGGAGGTTAAAGCTGGGATCAGGTCAGTTATCGGTCCAAGGAATCCACTTAGTAATTTCTTTCAGTGTAGGTTTAATTTTAGAGGGTATATTTTTAAGTCTTTAGAGCATGCCTATCAGTGGGAAAAGGCTCAGTATTTTGCCTTCCGTGGGTTAGCTAATGAAAAACAGGCGCCAGGAACAGCGGCACAAGCCAAGAATTTAGCCCGGGAAATTGCGATAGGATAAGGATTTCTCTGATGAGGGAACTTCTCCGTTTAAAGTGGGAACAGGTGCCCATTTTAGAGAAGAATTAAATGCTTGTCGTGGTAAAAAAAATTACATCCTGTTCCAGACACATTCTGGGCAACAGGAGTCGCCGGAAAGAAAGGTAGGAACAACCTTGGCGTGTTATTAGACCACCTTCTTAAATACCATATGCGAAATAGCCTATCTAAGGGCAAAGGTAAAGGTAAGACCGTGAAAAGAGCAGAAGTGGCACCGGTAACGCTTGATAATAGGTTTTTGGTTTTGGGTGGGATAGATCTATTCTCCGTCGGGGCTGAATTGACCTGGAAGCCTGCCAGAACCTACGACAACTCGGACCCTGGTTAGAGACAGAACATCTCCCTGGAAGACCGATATCATTGAGAGCACTCCAGTTTGTTCAGGTAACAGGAGGACAAGATCAACCCGTAAGATTCTCAACCTTACGGAGATAAATTCAACCCCGACGTCGTTGAAGCGTGGACCAACTGCTCCGAGCTCCCAACAGAGGATCAAGAAACATCCCGAACAGTAATTCCGCCCACAAAAAGAAAATAGGAGAAAACATTAAAGGGTGCCAGCCAAGGACACACTGATTATAGGAGAAGAGAATGTGTCCAGGATAACGGCTACGCCGCACCAGAATGTGCAGCTAGAAAGCTTCCCTGATGCCAGATTTCAGGATTTTACCTATAAGCTGAAGGATAAATCTTTTGTTGTTGGAGATAAGTGCCCTACTAATATTATTTTAGCACTGGGAATAAATGACCGTAGCTCGAATCATCAGAAAACATCGATTCGAAATTAAAAAATCATGTTGACATGGATTAAAAATCGATATGATTCCAGTAATATTTTCCTTACAGAAATAAATTATTCAAAATTACTACCAAAAGCGTAACAGACCAACATAGATTCAATCAATCGATCTATGGGTCATCGTGAATGGGCTGCGGTCATACCCAAGCGGGGTACTTAGAAATTCAAAATTGATTCCAACAGTGTAATGGGAATTCTTTGGAGAGAAGACACGGCAAATTCAATAGTCCACTACTGGTTAGATTTTTTAAACTAAGGTTTTCAGAAGGTCAAACTTACCCCTGTTATAAAATAATTAATAACATTTTAAATCTTTCAAGTCACGTTTTGACGACATTAGAAACAAACTTACTAAGTAAGGGACTAACATTCGTTCAAACCCCTAAGATTTCTAAAGCACCCATTTTGAAAGCAACTAGGGATTTCGGGAGGAAACTGAAAATAAAATATTTCTTTCGCTACGAACGTAAATTTTTAATAAACCACAGAAAGGTTTTATATCTAAGTCTAACTGGGTTCCACCTGACAAGGGAACTGATCCCGATTTAATAGAATGCATAAATAACTTTACAAAAGAAATAGATGAACTAAATGTCCTACGAAAAACAAAAATTTAACAATTGAAGAAAAATTAACACTAAACAACTTACGTAAAAATAAAGATATAGTAATTAAAAAGCTGATAAAGGTTCGGTAGTAATAATAATGGGCAAAAAGAATTATATTACTGAAGGCTATCGTCAATTAAATAATTATAATCATTACGAAAAAGTTAATGAGCCTATATACCCCAGAACGGCGATTAAAATAACTGGTATTTTAAATAAACTTAAATCTGCGGGTGCAATTTCTGAAATATTTCAATTCCTTTCACCTCCCCAGGAGCTAAGACCTCGATATTTTATATGCTCCCTAAAATTCACAAAGAGAACAGTTCTTGGGCAATACCAAACGTAATGCCTCCAGGAGGGCCAATAGTGTCTAATTGTAATAGTGAATAAAAAAATGTATCATCTTTCACAGATAGCCACTTAAAACGATTTGCTATGGCTCACCCTCCTTATATAAAAACACATACGATTTTGTAGAAGAAATAAAAGCATTGACTTTGCCTGATAATTGCTTGCTGTATACTAATATAGATCACACCAAGGGGTTGCAAGCGGTAAGGGACGTAATGGGAAATTTTCCCATATTTGATGATCCAATCATAGA
The DNA here is from genome assembly GCA_025642065.1 of Paralvinella palmiformis. Lineage (NCBI taxonomy): Eukaryota > Metazoa > Annelida > Polychaeta > Terebellida > Alvinellidae > Paralvinella > Paralvinella palmiformis. Next base: position 265,930 of record JAODUP010000996.1, on the reverse strand, counting down.
ACGTTTAGAATTATCTTTGAAGAGTAAAGATTTTTTGTTTAATGATGAATTGTTCATCCAAAAATAGTCACTTCTATGGGTAAGGATTGGGCACCACACTACGCCGATATTTACATTGCAAAATTTGAGAAAGAGGCATTACTTAAATGTCCATTAAACCCTCATACCTATTCCGGTATTTGGATGATATTTTCATAATATGGCCACATGGCAAGGATGCGTTCTCTGAGTTTCTAAATATTTCTAATACACATGAACCACCCATTTAATTTAAATATTCTATCTATATTTATGCGGTCAATTATTTAGATACAACTGTATTCAAATACCCTAAAAACAATAATAACTTACTAACCAAGGTATGTTTTAAACCAACCGATATTCATCAGATGTGGCACGAACATTCTTTTCATCCCAAACATACCTTTGAAGGTTTATTAAGATCGCAAATTATACGATTTTTTAGAATATGTTCTAACGAAAATGACTTTTATAAGGCATGGGGTATTCTTTTTCAAGCCTTGTGTAAAAGAAAGTACTCTAAAAGGTGGATGCGCGGTATTAAAGGCAAAACTGTTAGGGAATTGCAAATAAAACAACGTCGGTCAAATACCGGTATTCCAACTACCAGCTGTTGGGGTACAAAACCATGCAATATTATGAACTGCATGACGTGTCATCTAATAAGTGATTGCTCATATATTACGAGCACTGTCACCCAATAAACATTTGGTATAATGGGAGATATAAATTGCTCTTCTTCAAACGTTATTTATGCTTATCAGTGCTACTTCTGTAATAAACAATATGCTGGCGAAACTAGTACATCTCTTCGCATAAGAGCTAATGGCCACCGATTTACAATTAAAAGAAAACATCGACTTTCTTCTTTATATACGCATTTAAAAGTTCACACAGATAACTCTTCTCTTCCTGATTACAACCGTCCATCTCTAGGTGATTGAATTTTAATGTCGATTGAACAAATACACAGCTCAGGTTTTGATTGACTAGACCGAATGAATACATTAAAACGATAAGTCTTTTGGGTTGATAACCTGGGATCATTAGAACCAACAGGGTTAAGCAAAAAACGTTCGGAAGATATATTAGAATCCGCCGAAAAAAGTTACACTGTAGCTCTAGTAATGCCGTTTTCTCGAACAAGCTTCAAGAATAATAAATAAACATTTTAAGATACTTCAACCGAAGAGTTATTTATAACACTATCAATATAGTATCATCACAGCTTACACTAAACATAAAAGCCTCTCGGGTTATTTAGTGTCAAGTAAGTTTAAATAAATACCTTAAAATAAATAGAATGTTTCCTGAAGCTCTGGAAAAGTTAATCACAAACACAACTTCAGTAAAGCGTCAATCGCCCGAAACACAAAAATCTCAACCCACCGTTACTATGTTTGTAAAGCAATGAGATATCTATATATCAATTGTCAACTAGGAAGCTACGACTAATTCATTTGAAGTACATTTAGGTTTATTTTCTTATTATGTTGGGCACTTTCACACCTGTACAAACATATAAATTCTATTCAATTATCGTTGGGATGTTTTCAAAACACCGGGTTACGTAAGTTCACAAGTAGAACAAAGAGATTAAAACAGCACACCTCCTTTGTTAAAATGAACTAAAGGATTAAGTGCGTGGCTTCCTATTGCAAATTGTGTATATAAAACTCGAGCAAAATGGTAACGTTATAGTGAAGCTCCGGTGGCCTAGCGGTTAAGTACCCGGCACTTGGTGCCAACGGTCACAGGTTCGAACCCCGCAAGAGGTCGAAACTTTTCCAGAGATTAATTTCTCGGCTCACAACATCGTGGGTGGCTTACCACGTTAAATGGCGCTGCCGTCTCCACTGAATTATTAAATATAAAGGGGGACGTTAACCCCCCCCCCCCGAGGACGTAAGCACTCTGGCAGTGACCCTGTGAGTGATGGGGAAGGAGTTTTCTCAACCACTCCAACATAGAGGCACACACACATATAAGCGTTTCCCGCGTACTTACCTGAAACTCCGCAAATACCTTTCACAGTTGTGGGAGAATGATCAGAATATGTTCTGCATCAAATAGACTTGGATGGAAATGTTATCGCGGAATTTCCGAGTGACTAATACAATTGTTGTGGTTATATCATGCCATTATTATAGCAAGTGTTCAAATATACGAGAAAAACCATATAGAAAATTCCAGTTTGACGTGGAGGTGTGGTTGTATAGAAGTGTGGTTATACAGAGGAGTGGTTATATGGACTATAAATCTATCCATATTTAATACATATTAGTCCGTCGCCACGCTACATACACAATTCAATCTTAAGAACAGGAGATAGTTGTTGTTGTTGATATTCGGCTTAGAGGCCCTGCCTGTCTCCTGTTGGGCACAGGCCCCTGGTGTTGAGTTTTGTTGTTTTGCTGTAACGCTATTGTCCCTGTTAGGGGCTAGTAAAGTCAACCAACCTATATCACCTAATTTAGTGGCTATTTTATTTGATTTAACTAGACTTTCATAGTGTAGCCGTGTACTTCTAAACCATTTTGATACCACGAGGCTGTCGGGTTTGAGGAACAGGTAAGGCTAATTCCCCGCTTTTTCCGGTCTCTGTCTAGCTTTAAGTCTATTAATCAGCACTTTGAACTGGATTATTTAACATGTGGGTGATCGTTTACACATTTTGACATTATTTATGGTATTTGTGAGTATGGCTGTATTAGTTCTTTTTAAACACTGTCTGCTTTAATCATTTAATGAAAGTAATAATATATATTAACCTGCCAGAATGTACTAAACATGATTGTTAGTAAGGTTAATATAAATTAAATCTGTTGATGTCGGAGGGTACTCTTTTGTCAAAAGTTTTTATTAATATCAGGCAACATAAATATGTGAGGTTATTATAAAAAAAACTGAACCATATAGCTGACTTTAATTTAAATAACGCCGAACTGTTGTGCTATGTGTTGTAGAAATATACCTGGATCCTAAATGCGTACTTAAATATTGGATTAGTTGTACTGAAAATGTAAACCAAGTGAACTATTGTAGCCATCTTGATATGGACGAGAGGGACATTAATCTGCCTGCTTTTTGTATACATGCATTAGGTTAATAATATTTTACTTGTAGAAAGCTCAATGAGTTTGTATTTCATGCTCATTCAACAACACTTTACATATGCCATTTTAGCCTAGGAAAATGGAAGCCAACCAGTCATAAATAAAGCAAAAGTTACGAAAATGAGTAACTGCCGTATGTTTGTGTGATGGTGTGTTCAATGCAGCATGACATTTCTTGCTGGGCCTGAACTCAGGGGCTGGTGGTGCGGTTACTCAGTCATGGGACAACGAACACATTGCTGGAGTTTAAGCCCCAACAGAAGGGGGACTAAAGATGGTAAGTTGTTAATTAGGCCAATACTCAATGTCTTGAGTAGGTGTTGCTCTGAGGCCAAGTTTAACTCTTTTTATAAACCGACAGGATGAAATTTTGACAATCTCAAACAGATGATTGTGCCTCAAACCAAAGCTATTGAGTAACCCTCCCTTCCTTGTTTAATGTTGAAACGAATCAACCCGTTGCAAAGCTCACACTTCTTAACAACGGTATATTGTCAGGACATCAGTTGCCACAGAAACAGTTTTCAAACATATCTTGACAAGAGTTAAAATCTGTGAATTTAGGGAGAAGCCGAAATGACCAACGATAATACCAAAAACCTGTTTAAATCAGTACTGATATAATTCTCCAGTAACATTAAGGTCCTGCACCGACTTCATGCAGTTAGAAAAGTTCTCACAACTGTTCATTATAATACCTTTCGTCCACTAAATGCGATTCTTATACAACGATGATACTGCTATTTCTACTAATAATTACATAAACTACTGCTGTAAAATATTGCAGATATTAAACACGATATTAATGTTGATAGAACAATAGACTGATCGTTAAAACTCCGTAAAAAGCCTAATATCTAATTGAACCAAGTGAAAGCTGAAGGACAAAACGTTGCTCCTACAGAGATTTTCCGAAAATACCCGCTTTATAAATATTTTAGCACTGAGAAGAGATTTTTAGCCTTGTACCAGGATATACTTTGTCCTGATTGGCCATCAGCGTTGATCATTATTTGTTGTAGAGATATGTACTTCATGTACGATCAATCATATCATTATGAATGTCTGAATTTAGTCGACTATAAACTCAGTTTGATTTAAATTTAAGATAGTTCACATCATATCAAGTTCGTTGCCATTATCAGTTAAAACGGTGATAATTCTGAAATATGCAATATTGACAGCTTAAGATGTTACACAACTGTCAGTTATGGTTTTGTTTTACTAACTAAATGGCTTCTTACTCATTGTAAAGATAAGTGTCAATCAAGTTTACTGACATAACATTTAATTAATTGTCACTTCCCTTTAATCAGTGAGCGCTTCAATAACCCAATGGTTGGAAACGGGTAGTTAATTCAACATTGTCCGACTATAGTCCCTTTTACTAATAGGATCGAGTAGACAGGCTCAAATTATTCAAACAAAGATTTAGCTACAACATGGCAGATTTCACACGCTAATTTCGAATGGCCGACAAAACTTCAGATTTAATAGTGCATCGGAACTTGCAAATAATATTCACACACAGGAGGCTATTGCGGTACCAAACAAGATTATTGGCCAGAGTAGCTACCAATTACCTGAATGGCGTATGCCATTATTCCTTGTCGAGCCAGCCAGTTTTGCCTTAGAAACCATAGGCAAATACGAATTCCACTTGATAAGCAAATCATATCGATATTCCATATCACAAATCTAACGCATCAAAACGTATAGCACCTGAAAGGACCAGGCAACTAATTAATGATCTTAAAGTTACAATCAAAACCTACATGAAGCTCATCAAACTGGGACCGAGAGCATATACTGAACCATGAAAGAAAAAAGGAGTCTCATTATATCTTCTAGACTTCGTTTCTTATGGGCATATAATACTACAATTAGGCACAAGAACAATGTATATAGACACCATAGGGGAACCGCCGTGGCATGAAATATCAGCTGTCGAAAGACATCCATCAAAAATTAAACGAACATCCGTTTCTTGCTAACTTTATTTCATAAATAGCAAAATCAGATTTGTTTATTCAACATAAAGTACCCAAAATATCAAAGATAATAAATTATATGTTAAATAGCATTCATATAACTTTTAAAACGAGATTAGTTTGACATTAATACGCATGAAATATAACTGGTTAATATCACGTAAAGCAATCATCTGCTTATCATAATGTGTTATTTCCTCACACCGTCAATAATCCTTAATGACTGGCATTATAAATAAAAAAAACAATAATCGGATAAGTCACCGAAATATAACACCTTTCTTTAATAAAATGCTGACACGAAGAAATATAAACAGGATGTTTTTTCGAGAAGTATGCTAGGTTTTTTATACCAATGGTAGACGATAAACCTTCCTTTTCAACATAGCAAGAACGTTTATCATTTCCAAAACAGAGAAACATCATTATCGAGTAGTAACATCATCATTGAGTAGCAACATCATTATTGAGTACACGTGGACCGACAACCGGCTCCCAAACAACATACAGGTATTCAGTAGTCAGCGATATTTGACGCTGCCTACTACAGACCATCGACAAGAAATAACAATAATGTCGTATTATGCTGTTCCCAAATTAATGTACGACCCGACGGATACGAAACTGTTATTCATTCTGAACGGCTTAAAAGGTTTTGTGACGCCCTTACGCAAGTAGGTAAGACCTTTATGAGCCGCGAAGAACAAAACAAACAGTTATCTTTAAACCGAACATCAACGACAATATCACTGCTAATGATGAAAACTAGCCGTGAAATATTACACTGTAAGGCATCGATTACTATGGCAATGAGGATCCTGTGTTATGTTTCTCCGCGTCATCGACGTTATGGCGAGTATATTACTAGCTAAGACCACTCAAAAATGAGCACACGCACTTTATTATTTATACTTCAATGTGAAGTATTTCGGAATGATCTTTCGTTTAGAATATTTCCAATTTAACACTTCGACGCTTGGATTATGTTCCAGTCATCTGTCAAAATTCTTCTATTACATTTGAACAAACAATATGGTAACCAGACAAAAATAATCGAGTTTTGTAACGAAACTTGCAATAATTAAACATGGGATAACAAATAAATTCAAGTACACCCTTTGCAATAATGTTTTAGCAAAAACCGTCTAATTGTAGATACGATTTATTGAGTGATTTTCTATAAAAAATTTGGTTTGCCCAAAATATAACAAAATAGGGATGGCCTGAGATATAAAGAAACCCTAACTTTTAACTGAAGCCATTTTGGAAACAAATACTATATCGCATTTTAAATGTTATCGCAGTTTTGTGGATGATATGATAAACGTGCTTTCCACGTGTTATTCTCTAAGTAGCTCATCAGCCGTTGGGCAGTATCTGCCAATGGGAGGAGTCTTTAGAAAAACGAATATTAACATTATAAATTATGACACAGAACTGTTTGCTGGAATGTGAAAGTATGAAGCCACATCGGCTCGCGCCATATCATTTAATATTAGTATTTTTATGAATTATTGTGGCATCACACAAATTGATGTAAATTTTCTAGGTATGGCTGGATCATCTCCTCTTTGGCATGGACCGGAGCACCGGAGGACGAGGCTGTCGGGTAAGTGGATAGGCATGGAACTGGTTACCGCTGGCATTGTGTTCTCGTTGGTGACCGCGAGAAATCATCAATGATATTTTGGTTGGACTTGAGGCTGGAATGTGGCAGAGAAAAAAACAGTTTCCACAGCTGTACAAATGGAAGAGATTCTGAATGCTGTAATGTAAGTTTGTTTGTACATTCACAGTTCAGCTAGCCAAACTGTATTCTTTAAAATGTTACTTAGTTTTCATATGGTAAATAATTTTGCCTGAGCATAGACATCAACATTGAGAAACCACATTTACTCACGGACAGGCAAATCACAAAGATACATTACATCAAAATTGCGTCAAATACTAAAAATGACACATTTGAAAAGATCACAGAACAATCAGAACTGACGAAACCAGCTCAATCTAATGACTCGGTTCAGACCTGTAAGATTTACTAACAACATGCCTTTTTTCAGTAAGAAGATAATGCTAAACATGACTTGACAGTGCAAAGATATATCAAAACACATAAACTGACACATGGTGAATGAAAGTTTGTTTCAGTACGTGACAAACATAAGCTAAATCATTCCAAAGTTTGATCATTCATTGTAGGCCAAATACACGAAAGCCCAACATAAAACAGAACGACAAGGGAAGTACAATCAAATCAGTGAAGTTCTCCGAGCAGAAACAATTTATAAACTCTGAGCAAGACTCATCTTCATGCATGATTGATAAAGAAAGGACAGATATAGTTACCGCTAGGAACATACAGGGTCAATTGCTTTCTGAAATCAAGAATATGACTAATTATAAAAAAGTGCAATTCTATCAGTTGCAGCTATCTTATAAACGTTACGTTAGGATGCGTTTCTTGTAGACGCAATTAATTCATAATGGGTACTCCACCAGCATAGTTGAAAGTTTAGGTCAAAATTCGAATTCCAGTGTTACTTATGTTTTTGGGGTGTTTCATCACTTACTCAACCTCACTTGGTAAAACAATCATTATGAAGACATTGTATTTTTTAATTAAAGGTTGTTTTATTTCATTATAACTCATAATTGCCAATAAAAGCAGTTATGACACTATGCTGTATTTAATGGGGGCGGGGGGGGGTTCACATAGAATATCTTAAAAAAGCCTTACCCATTCGTTTTGTTGGTCCTGAAGAGTGGCTGAGCTGAAATTTAAATAAAGATGCCACATTAATATTTATCTTTACATAATAATCATGATTACTTCTATATATAGCACATCTAGAGCAAGCCTAAGTCTATGGTTATTTGAGATAAAACACAAAAGATTACAGTATCATCATATATTAGACAAACTGATGCTTCTACTTGAAAAGTGCTGTTAGATGATGGGAGTAATTTGGCTTCTAGAGGTAATTATTAAAAGGTCCTAGCTATGTCACTAAGAGTAATTGTAAGAGAAAGCCGTGCACAGAGACCTAATAAGACTAGATAGCTATAAAATATACACCAATATAAATTGAAGGACATAGATCCAGACACACACACACACCGAATCACCACGAAACTATTTGCTGCCGAAAGATTAACAAAACGTGGCGAAACTGTGAGGGAACAACTTAACAAACATCGGCACGACACGAACGCAGAACCAATAAATCTTACATCAGCGCGACCGGCGCTGTGATCATCCATCACGCCGTCAATGGCAGCGTCGGCTTCCGACTTGGTGGCGTTATCACGATGGCTCCCATTGCTGGAGCCGTCTTCCGCCCCCGACGGCCTTTGTTTGCCGCCGAGAAACGACTGCGCTGCCGGCTGCTGCTGCGAGACGCTCGCCAGTGAAACGTGCGATATTTCCGGATCTACGAGCCATTCGGCACCATGACGATTATTGCCTCGGCATATTCTGCTCGAGTTGCCGACGGTGGTCATCGTCCGATCTTTGTCGAAGAGCTCCTTGCCCAGCGCGTCGTGCCTTTTCTGGACGGTTCTCCCGGAAGGCATGTCGTAACAGCCGTTCACTTTGTTTCCGAACTGTGTACCGTACGTGGTTACTACGGTACTCTGGCCGTCTTCGGTCTCGATGATTTTTGTCGCCTTCTTTGGGACGATTGCTGGCCCAGTGTTGTAGGCGACATCACCTGATGTGTCTGATGAGCCCTGGGTAAGGTTTTTCTCGTAATCCACCGGCTGGCCTTCCGTTGGTGAGTCACTGGAAGCTGGCAGTGAGCTGTCTTCATGCTGCGAGTCACATATGATGTTAATACCGAAACAACCAATATGGTGACGCACGCACGCACGCACGCGCACACACACACGCACACGTGCTTGCACGCGCATTACATAATCTTAAAACTATGAAGTACTATGGAAAGTATCAAAATAAAAGGGATCACATGCAATAATATGTTTTTGCGTGTATGCGAGTATATACGTGTAAGGAGTTTTGTGTATATTAGTGCATATGCATTGGTTAAGTCTCCAGCTAGAAAGAACCCATATATTTCCTATGAGAATTTCTATGAAAGCTTCGACACATGATATCAAAATTTGTCAGTAAGTTCTATTTCTATTAATCTAAGAAACATTTTTGACCAAAAAGAAATTTTTGAAGTAACTAAACAAACTGATTCTCAGAAAAGACGGATTAGCACCAAGGTAAGCAAAAGTGAAATTAAAGTAACTAATTATGAAACGATCCTTCACACACACACACACACACACACACACACACACACACGCGCGCGCGCACGCGGAGAGAGAGCGAGCGAGAGAGAGAGTATTTACTTGTATACACATAAATGCACCGTGAAACTGTAAAACGTAACACTTCTCATTCAGTTTCCCAATGACTTAACGGAGAACCCAAATTATATTTTATCATTCTTGTTATTAGTAATTAATTTCATATTGATGTGATGATTGACAGGTTTCATTATCTGTTTATTGCTTTCTTATCGGGTTTTATTTAAATACTGGAAGTGTATGACTCACGTAATCTGGTAAGCCAATATGCTCATCCAATGTTACCAAACCAAAACAAGCCAATGTCAAAATTCACCGATTGGCCTTTTACGTAAAGCTCAACTGCGTATTTAATGGAGTAGGAACAATACAAAAAGACCACTTTCTGTCGACTCATCTTATGACATACAAGAAAATGCAACAGGCCAATTCTAAACTCTCAAACCTGCAGCTAGATTATAACATCTCTAAGTTGGTTGTAACAGGGTTGGGGGGGGGGTGATTTTAATTAGCCTTGGCGCTGATCATACTGGGGACATACGGGGATGGGGTGATGCTAGGGAAACAAACAAAAAACTACATGGAAATTAAGTCATTCCTAACCACGACCTAAACGTTTTCACCGCAGTACTCTAGCAATTATGCCATTAGGATGTTTTGAGTAACTGGTTAGTTATTAACATTTTGATCCGATGATTTGGCTCATTAACAACAGAGGTGCATCCTTACGGCTTTGCACCATATCCTGCAAACAGATGGCGCAGTTTTCATAGTGTGGCTTGTAATTGGTTCAAATAAATTAAAAAAAAAAAAGATTAAGATGGCACTTAAATTGGTTCTTAATTCACTTACCCACCTGAAAACTAAATCTTAATATCGCAATGACCATTTAACCTGTTAAATATGGATGATGAGTCATGGAGATTGAGTGTTCTTAAGTGATGCAATATAATAATAATAATAATAATAATAATAATAATAATAATAATAATAGCCGAAATGGCAGTTTTTTACGTGGCTGGCAACTTCAAATGAGAGAGACGCAAATGGTCTGTAATTTAATAAATGGCTTGTTTGGCGGAGAAAACCTTGCCAGTTGCCTGGATGGATGGAAAAACTCCCCCTACTATAATGCCACGACCTCCCGCACAGAATGACCATAGCCACAGGTAAATATTCTCACGCCCTACCAATGTGGCCAAAGAGGCGGTTTATTGTGATACCTGATACGTACGCAAAAGTTAATTGCTTGACACAGCAAATATAGTTTTAATAGGAATGCGACCACAAAGAAACACTTGGGAGCACTTGGATATCTACGGATAACTAAAAAAAATCACCTCCAGATTTTCAGTGTATGATAACATATGGCTTGTATTAAATTAGGTAATCATCATTATGTTTGACCAATTAGTAATTTAAAGTTTGTTTTCTTCAAATCTGTATAAAATTTTGGCTGGTTCTCTGTGTGATTGTTGTCTTACCTGAACATTGTGTAGTTGTTGCTGTAATTCTGCAGCAATGTCACTAATCTCGGCTTCCGTCTTCTTCACAAAATGCTCCACAAAATTACTGATGGATTAACAGAGAGGGCAGAATATACAGATATTTGTACAGTATGCACATATTTACACATATATACAAATGTAAGTACACACATACATACACAGACATGCATATATACACACACACACACACAGGGGGAGAGAGAGAGAGAGAGAGAGAGAGAGAGAGGTGTTTACAATCTTACAATAACAGAGAGCAGGTGAAATTGATCAAATGCTAGTTACGGAATAATCAGTCTATTTACAGGTAATACTAATTACCATGCGAATAAAAGGTAAGTCTTGATAAACCAATAATAAGATTTACAGAATACCACTACAGCTAAATAATCTAAGGTTTCTGGTTATTCATTTGGTAATTTTTCAATATTTATAGTAAATTTCAATTGTCAAACGAAACAGCTGCAATCAGTATATTTATTGAAATAGGTGAGTTGAGTTGATTAGGCTTGATGTGGCTAGAATGTGAAACATATGGCAGAAGGATGACTGCCTAGATGATTGATGTTTTACGGCCACTGTTGTGCACAAGGTAGGCTAAACAGGCCGAGCGACCTCCAAAGGTGATGAGACGAAGTGAAAGACGAAACAACCTTCAGATATGCTCACGCCGGGATTCGAACACGGGTGGTAGTGTGATCTGTGGTCCAGCACGCTACCGCTAGACCACGGAGGCGCCCGGGGATGACTGCTTAGAGAAACATCCCAAAAACACAGGTATGAGTTGGATTTGATCCCATGACCTGCAGGCTTGCAGAGGACTGCTCTAACAACTGCACCACTGGAGCTTCCAATCGGTATGTTTATTCGTGGTCAAACAACAATTCACGTAAGCACAAACTATGATCTATTCTTTTAGAAGAAGAAAACTATTTCAAAAAGACACGACTAAAATACCGATGAGCTACGTAAAATGCCAGGATGCCACTTGAGTTAGTATAATAGTATAAGCTATAAACTCACCCAGTGGTTGGGCTGAGACTAGCTCGCTGAGATGGGTCAAGCAATGATTCGGTTATCTCCGTTATACTCTGCATCGTGCTGGTCATTTCTTCTTGGATTAGTTTCTGCTCCGACTCGCTGCTCTTGTAATCACTGGCCTGTGAGTTAATTTGAGTTATCCGATTCAGACCATCAAGGCCATTAACGTGTGGAGAAACTGCAGCACTGTGCAAACTGCAAAGACATAAAAAATATTACCTAATAATGTAAAGATATGAAATACAATTTAAATAAAACATTTCTCGGAAATGATTAAATATAAGCACATTTTATTTCAAACTTGAAAACCTGAAACTGTCTGAATTGGCTACAAAAACTCAGATATAGCAACATGGTAGCTGAATTCAAAATGGCTTATTAATTTCACCAAGCCCGTATTTACTTGCATAGTAAAGAAACAATTAATGAAAACTAGCTCAAAGCAGCTTAAAATTTAAAAAAAATTGATGGATTATAATTTAAAAAATTGAAGTTGTATTTCACTTGTCAATCCTGTGACCTAGACACATGGCAACTGAAAACTCACTTTTAAAAGTACGAGTATCAACAACCAAAAACTTATTATTATGACAATGGATCATACACAATATGTGTAAGATAATACACTAATATTGCATGATAGTATTAGACAGTCAGACTCTGTTAATCCGACGATGCTTGTCACTTGATAATAGGTCGGATAAACGAGAATGTCAGAATATCGAGTCAGTGACACTGATATACTGGTAATCCGTGTCACACATTTTTATATCATAAAGATATACCTCTATATTTAAACCAATATTCAATAACCATACGGAATGATACGGAATGGCATGGAAGCCATTGCTCATTTTTAAGTACTAAATTCATAAGAAAATTTAAATATATAAAATTATTTTAAGAAGTAAAAATATATTAATAATCCAACATCACTGATTGTAAAGGATGAAATTTAAGACCCAGTCCGAAATTATTATTACATGGTGTAATCATTAAGGCCCACCATGGATGTATTTGCAGCTGCGTGTTGGCTTTTGTTAACCTTATCATCTGAAACAATATTGGCCTCCAGGTTCCAGAAGTGGCAATGCAATGAAGCAAGCAACAACAGTCAAACATCGGATAACTGGACACCCACGGCTTCATTCCGACATTGTATACCAGTAGATGGATAAGTTATGTTAATAGATTTATAGAAAAACATCAACACTGAACACAAACAATAGTCTACTATGAACAACATCTGATCGATTTCTCTTATATAACATATGATTATTGATGCACCACATACCCTGGTATTGTTAAACACTGATGATAAATAAATATGCTTCCAATCTCAAACTGAACTCATAAAAAGCATAGTAAGTATGGAAAAAAGTGTGAAATAATATTTCAGTGAACAAATTACAGTACTATTAAACAATCAAATGTGGCAGCACAGTAATAATAACAATAATAATAATATTAATAATAACAACAACAACATTTAGATTATGAGCAAGTGGCTGAGTGAGTGTGTTATCAAGCGACTGTAAATATAAAAAGAAAGTTTCCCACAATCAATTATCTTAAGAGTTTTCATGTTCAAAGTGATGCCCAAATCAGATGTCCAAATCATTCAGTATTTCAGCACAAAATGTTCTTTTTATTGTGAATAGGTAGAAAGAAGCATAAGCTGGTCTTTCTTCAGATCTTGATCTGGTTTTTCATCGAGAAGTATTGAAATACTACACATAAAAGACAGTGTTAGTAATATACAAAATTTATATAGGGCCCTATATAACCTGTATATACGGCGCTTGACACTAAATAATTCTATGGATGTAACAGACGCTATAGCAACAGTGGGATACAATATTGTGTCATGGATGAGTACACATTAGTCACTGACCTTAAAGGCTTGGCTTTGCCCTGTGGCTGGATGGCTTGTTGTTGCTGCTGCTGTGTAGGTCTCTGCTGATGTGATGAGGGTAACAATGATGTTCTCTCTGTGGATGACAAAACATGAATTGAATTAACCTAAACCATGGATTCTTCATGGTGGCCCGAAGAAGAAAAAAAGGTTCGTTTATTGGCGAAATTACGATATATGATGTCAAATATCCACAAAATGTGACTGATTGATGATTCTTAAACATACAGTCAACCCTGCTCTTAATGCCACATGTGGGAGCATGCTGAAAGTAGCATTTACAGACAGGTGGAGCTTCCAGACAGGTGGAACCATGAGTACTTAATTAAAGGTGTAATTTTCAGTGATCGAACAACACAGAGTACCTACTATTTATTTTTATCCATCGATACACATACTTTATAAACATTTCCACGTACATCTAATTTTCAGCCTTTCTTTAGACTGGTTTACCACCTTCAGCTTCCTGACCCTTCACGTGGTAGGTTTTGTTGCATCATGCGCAATAAATCAGACAAGTTTAACCCACGTTGAAGATGTCACGTGGCTCGTATCCATCACATATTTTTTGACAGGCATATCAGCATCACCACTCTCACCATGATTCACAGATCCAAACACAATGTTTTTGCATTTTAGAAATGACCGTAACCAACCATTTGAAGCATGAAATGAATCGATCTTCAGATCAGCAGCAAATTTGAGGCTTTGATGCTGAATCAATGGTCGGCTGACTTGTATACACATAGTAGTGGCATCCTGAAACCTCCCCCATGTTAGTTTGTTGATTTCGTCATTGCCAGTTTACGGCGAATATATGGACTACGACTGGGTGCATTACCACTATATTCCTCCAATACATCAGCCTTGCACTTGATGAGTTTCTGTATTTTGTTTTTGCTCACATCAAATGCCTTTCCAACTGTGTGAGATCTGTTTTATTTTATCAGCCTTCACTTTTTGTTCTAAAGTTAAGATTTTGTGAGATCCAAGAAACATCTTGGAATCCAGTCAGATGATCGTCGTTTCTTAAAATCGCAGTGTTTAATATGTCAGGAATAGAACGCACATTGGACAATCAAAAGTATAATGTGATTAATTAAGAAATTTGCTGACAATTTATATCCAAAATATTTGTAGAGATTGCAATTACAATTGTAAAATAATGCCTTTATCAGTTTTAAGCATGCATATCTCTATCAAGAGCTGGTCAAGCAGCAATTACCTTTACTCAAGGTGTGTTGAAGTCACATAACAATTACATAACAATGCAAATAGCACTGCCCACTAGCCAAGACACCGTCAGCAGAACACATCATATAAACCGTTGGAGACATAACTGGGGAAGAGCTATCATTGGTCAATATGTTAGTGATGTTCAGCCAATGACAATCAACACTCATGCTAATAAATCTTCAACCAAATTATCACAACTGGATGGTTTTGTTGTTCGGGGAGATTCCCGGGCTGTCGCTTATTCGGCACAGCCTCTATGTTGGAGTGGTTGAGAAATTTCCTCCCCCACCATTCACAGGGGAGCAGTATGGAAAGATGGAGCCGAAATACCCTAAGGGTGGTCACTGCCAGTGTTTTACGTCATCAGGGTTTTTTTAACGTCCCCCTTTATTTTAAATAATTCAGTGGAGACATCAGCGCCATTTAACGTGGTCACCCACCCATGATGTTGTGAGCCGAGCAATTAATCCCTGGAAAAGTTTTGACCTCTTACAGGGTTCGAACCAGTGACCATTGGCACCAAATGCCAGGTGCTTAACCAATAGGCCACCGGAGCTCACTTCACAACTGGCGGTTGCTTGACAGGTAATATTGTTGGCTGGGGCCCCTGACACTATGGTGTTTGGCTGTGATTTGGATAGGTGGCGGCTCTAGACAGGTCCGTTTGAATGGGACTTTGCATCGAAACTTTGGCAAGGTGGCCTTTAAATTTTAACAGCAGGCGGCGCTTCCAGACAGAGCAGGTTTGCCCGTAATTGTTTCTGATAAGATATCTCAAGGGATGTTTGGTT